>LPNX010498018.1:306967-338145 GCA_001517045.1 Pseudotsuga menziesii
ATTGCCTCTTGGTACATTTTAAGTTAATGTGAAATATGAGTTGATTAATATTAGGCGAAGGGTGGACTCCATATATACCTGAGAGTACTTGGAGTATGTCCAAAACTAAAACTTCACGGCTACCCGCAAAGAATATGTGGGCTGAATGGAGTCTCTGAGGCTATTCTTCATAATGCATCCATAGGTATAACAGAGATCGGCGCCTCGAGGTCACTTTTCAGGATTTCCCGCTTCCTTTGGGTATTTTGCCACCGTAATGGTTTGATCGAGGTTTTGGATTTTCACTTGATGGTTTGTCAATTTGGGAAAGTGAATCTTAATTATTCTAGTAACTCAAGTAATTTTTATGTAGCTTGAGTGATTGAACGAACCGCAGCCAAGTACAGAGCATACACACTGGAGTCTTGTTAATTTTAGTAAATTTTAAGATAGGTGTTCTTATTAAAAAGAAAACCCTCCAGGAACCTCTTTCGATCCAAGTGGATCTCAATTAGGGAATCAAGGAGAGATTAATTTTATTATATCTTAAGAAACAATTAATGAAAAATAAAACAAAGATACACAATGTCGGTTTTCTAATTAGTCCTACCATGCATCTCTTTCCCCTTTTGGGTCAATCAGCAAGTCGTGGAGTAAGTATTAAAATTACTTTGAAACCTCAGATATGGAATATGGAAATTATTATAAATCAAAGTATACAACCCTACACATTAGAACTATGCTATATTGAAAAAAGATGAACAAAAAGTAAAATGACACAGACGCAAATCCCCCGAGGGGGGATGGTGAATAGGCTCGAAAGAGCCTATTCGAAAAGACTTTTTATTTTTATTAGTAGTGATTTACAATATCATAAAATTGAAATTGATGCACTTTGGTCCTTTTTATTTGGGATCCAAAGGCTTAGAACAAGCTTGTAACAAGCTAAACTCAAAACACAGCGGTGGGGGAAGCTTCCGAGAAGCTCTGGTTCGTCCAAGAGTCGGAAAATCGGCAGAGTCTCCTTCTCTTTTTTATTAGACCCGCTAAAAAAAGTTATCAATTAAAATCAAATGTTCCCAAACACACTTTAAAATTTTTTTGGCTCACCACGCTAGTTACCAAAAAAAACTAAGTAAAAAATTGTTAAAAGGGGCTAATCTAGTTTTTCAAAAGGAACCAAGGAAAGCAAGATTTCCTCAGGATATTGGCTTGCTATTTGGGCAGCCAATGAGATATGCACTTTTCTTGCAGAATTTAAATCTTTAAAGAATGAAAAAGGAAACTACCTTATGAGCAAGTTTTAGATCTATGATTTAGTTACTTGCAAAAAAGGCAATCCCTACACCTAGATCTATCTTTATGAAATGATGTTCTTTATGAAATTACAGATCTAAGAAACAAGACTCTTATGAACTAGATCTTTCAATATATATTCAATTCTTAGAACTAGATCTGATCATAAGAGGAAGAGACAAGTAACTAGAAGATTGATTTTAATACAAAGGAGGAAGAGAAGGGGAAAGGCCCGTTGTTGGATGGATCTGGAATGGAAAATTGTTAGTGGAATACAGAGGCAAAATGCCTTCAGAATGTTTTTGGATGTACAGTGGAGTCAAACTATATCCACAGCTCGTCCAATCCTTGCTACCTGAAAGCTAAACACACAATCCTGCACGAAACCTCATGAGATCTGGATATATATATGGAAAAGAGACAAGAATTACATGCAAATAAACTTATTAAACATGTATAATATAGATATTCAAACATATATGCTATGAGATATAGAAAAAACAAGTAACCTTACTTGCCCAACCATACTCCTATCGATTCAGCTGAATCGTTCAATCTAGACAGGGTTCAGATGCAGAAATTGAGAGAAAAGCCAGCAACATCAATATCCATAAGACAATGCTTAATCCACACACATGAGAGCATTACACCATTTGGCCTCCAAGGCTTCTTTATTCCAACAATCAAAATATTACAACAGTATTACAATAGCAAGCCCTTCAATCCAACTCTAACTAGCTTGGAAGAGGCAGTTTGTGCTTTTATTTATACAAAAACTAGGAGACCCAGCCCAGGGGGGCACAAATCCCAAGGAGACAGATGACTGTAGCTAAGGGAGAGTCCATCAATGCTAATATGAAGTTGAAATAAGACTACTTGTCAACCAGGGGGCTGATTGAGTTGACACATCAACCCATAAACTGACACATTAGTCGATAGAGCTTCCAGGAGATCCCACACATGTCGAGGAGAGAGAGAGGGCGTAATTACCCATAAAGGCTACTGAAGATCAACTCTGGATTTGATTTGATCACCTCCTTCAGTCAAGGATTTGTCAAATCCAGTCAATCTAGTTGAGATCTGACTGATTTCAATCAAATCAGCTGAGAATCCCTTGATCTAGGATTCTAGATTTGCTCCATTATTCATCAATTTATTAATTAAAATAATCAATAATTGATTTTTTGGAGATTTTTGACCTGAGTGATGGAAAATCACTCAAAAATAGGAAATAGTGGGTCCACAGGTTTACATGGTGCTCTTAGCTTGAAAATGAGCACCTACATGACTAAAACTGATTATTTGGCCCACTTTTATTACAAAATCAATTTTTTCAATTAAACTATTAAAAAATAACCTATGTTTTGGAAAAATTAAATTTTAATAAAAAACACTGTAATTTTTTTAAAAATTTTAAAAATGAAAAAACCTAGGGGAACTTAGACATGATCATATGACTTGACCATGATTCCAAGCATGTTTATACATTGACACGTAGACTCTAATAACTTCAATAGGCCTAAATGCCAAGCCGACCACCCAAACTTTGGAGCTATGGAGTGAAAAAATCAGAAATTATTAGTCGTTTATTCAACAACCAATAATAACCAAGGGAAAAAACACCCTGGGATGATCGGATTGACAAATAAATTCTAAGAGACCGAGTATTTTACATACACTATCATGCTAGAACATTTATTACAATTCCTCCATGTGGTATGAACATGTGATATAGTACAACAAAGTTTCCCAGAAGCAAGACTGAAGGTCTTTTGAAGTCCGAACAAGTTATCCTTATCCGGTTCACCAGGCTCACTTGATAAAAAACTACTAAGTACAACTTAGGTGGTAACAATGCCTAGACAATATTCTTAGGCATTTAACAACGGCATCAAAGCCCTATTCGAAGCAAAGCTTCATGTATTCCTCAGTGGGAAATTATTTGAATTGGTCGACCTGCATATTTGCATGATGTCATTAATTTAACATTTTTTTCCTGAATTAAATGAAAATAATTTTCTATATATTATTTGGATGCAGTATTGGGTTTTTGATACTTACATATCGGGCTTCCAAATTCGAATAACCACCAAGCCCAAGCTTGTGTTGACCAATTTTTTCCATTCTTTCCTTGGTGGCCTTTGATTTCTCCGACAGCCTAATCAAGTGTTGAATTACATTAGTTGATGTTCCAAATTTGATATAAAAGCTAATAATAATAAGGATTACCATTATATTTTGGAATGTATTGCATACCTCCCTGTTCCTGGTGGTATTTTTCCTTCTTTTCTCAGACCCTTCTCTTTTCCATATTCCACCAAGGATTTCCACTCCCTTGATGGAATCATCGAAGGGAGCTCATACCTAGGGTTCTTTTCTAGGTGAACCCTATACTGGTCTCGGACAATATTCAGATGTTGTCTAGCCTTCTGTAGGACCTTTGATGTATCGAATGTATCTTTTCCGAACATAACAACCACGCGATTAGTCAGCTCATATTTTAAATATTTTGCCTGTCTATCCCACATTGTGCAGAGGTGGGCCCAAAGATATTCAAGGAAAAATCATTTAGACTTTTATAATATACATCATTCCATGCAAAACAATAATGTGAGCATTAGTCAACAGAAAAGACTATTATCGGTATATTAGAAACAAATTATAAAAACTAAATTGAACAATCTAGAATCACTTGCAATCTTCTATATCTTTTTTGGAACGAGTTTATTTCTCACCAAAAATGTTTTCACCATTGAACTAGTGCTAGTGACACAAGAAGATCCAGTAAATGTTTCTTCAACATCAACATTAGTATCTAACTCTGCATCCACCCCTTCTTCTGCAGCATCTGTTGTGGGTTGGTTAGCATCGGCTGCACCCTCTACTGGACTTGGAGGTGTCATAGATCATGTTATTGACTGTTCAATGGACAAAAAGGGAGCAGTATGCGGTGTACACGGAGTGGTTTGGTCACTGGAACCAACAATTCCTTCACCACCAGTGTTAAACTGAATAATTTCTTGTAAATACAAACCATTGTATTATAAGTTCAATATCATATAAAATTAAAAATTATAAAGTTATAAATAAACTTACATTATTATTCTTGAACTTGCTCTCAATTGTTGACATCTCTGGATAAACAATTGAATATTCGATTTGATCTCAACTGTTTGTGGAACTATCAATGACAATTCAATGAGTTCCTCATTTTGTTTTTCCATGGTAATCTGTAGCACCTTCAATGGGTCTAGAGACGTACTAATTTCCTTATCTTTCATCACCTAGTAGACATCAAACTATAACTACTGTTGAGTTGGTGTTTCATAAACTGAATCCCTTGTCTGAAACAAAAATATATAAAACATTGCTTAGTCCTTGAAGCAATAGTGTGCACAAAAAATTGCATTAACAAAAATTGTCTATCATGATAGATTCCTAGAATTACATCTAGGTTTTCCTGATGCCTAGACAACGGTCTGGTCTGCTCAACAGCTGGGGACATTCCCCGATCATCCACCTGTAAAAAAAGTATAGAACATTATCATAATGAACACAATATGTAAAAACTCCAAAATACATAACAGAATAAACATTATGCTACATGTTTTATATGTGTACAATTTTGAAGTCTATAGAATGTAGAATTACAATTAGGTTTACCTGTTGCCTCAAGGCTCCAATCATCTGATCAATAGGTAGGGACTTTCCTCTATCATCAACCTGTAGAAAAAGTATGCAACATTATCATAATGAACGCAGACATAAAAACAAAAAAATACATAACAAAATAAACATTATGCTACACGTTATACATGCATACAATTTTACAGTATTTAAAATTTAGAATTACATTCATGTTTACCTATTGCCCCGATGCTATAGTCGTATGACAAATTGTTGGTTGCATTCCCCGATGAACACTCTGCATAGAAAATAGATAAGATTATATAAATGAACTGAATATACTATTGAAAATAGATAATGATAGATCTGTTTGTCCATCCTAAATTTTTACAATGGCAATATCGATGTAGACTTGTCACCTTGAGGCAGGTATACTAACTTCTACTATGAGGGAGGTGCCCCTAATAGAGCCCTGCATCAAAAACATACTAAAAATTACATAACAAAACCAAAATACTAACTAAAACAATTTTAAAACATAAAATTTTGATGTATATAGATTTCCTCGCGAATCGTGTACTCATCTCACCTTCTGCTAGGGTGATGAGCCCCCCATCACCTCTCTGCGAAGTCAACATAGGAAATTTAATAGAAAATTTTAGCTATATGCTAACAAAAAATCATAAAGATGTTAAAATAATTAATAAAAGGTTGGGTAAATTATGGGATGTACCACAACCATACTAACCATGTTTGTATCTACACGATTCAAATTGTAATTAGTAAGCAGTTCTTCCCCATCAACGATTGATTTACTGGCACATACAAAAAAATAGTTTCCTTTACGTGCCTCGAATATGAAGTTGGGTTGCTTAAGTGTAGACCCTAGTTGTGTAGTATTTATAAACCCCGCAATATTCCCAGTTATTTTTGGCCTTCCGTCAATGTACAATTTTTCTCCTTTATTGTGATCTTTGTTTTTCAGTTGCAAATAATTTGCTGACAACCCATATCTATACATACTTCATGTATATTGGAAAAGGCACATCCAATCACTATAGTTGTAAGAGGGCCCAACATACTCCATCAATTCTATACATTTACTGTATCCAACCTTTATGCCATCCATGCAAAACAACCCCAATCCATGTAATGAGGATGGTGCGATTTGATATATCCTCTCATTCACACAAAAATCAGTGTTTACTTGAGGAAGATCCCTAGGTACCCATTGTTTCACTAGGTTTTTATACCTTAAGGGCACCTCGATGTCTCCAACTGTCTCATCATCATGGGAACATGACCCCCCTCCTTTGAGAAAAAATTCCATGCATTTATTGAATTTTATTATGATCTTATGACATCTAGTTGAACTATCCCTTATAGACCTACTAGATTTCTCACTTTCATATAGACTTCCCAAAATCCTCTCACTGGAGGAAGACATGTCTGACAAATACCTATTTGGTTCTACCTTCACCATGGCCAGAAAAAATAAATTGCAAATAATAGCAAAATACCAACAAAAAACTTGGAAAGACTTATAAGGATGACATAATGGTGATATGATTATTTTGAATAATATCAATAATTCCCTACTATAATAGTTCATCACATAGTCTTTTAACATGATATAGATAACAAGTTGTTCCATAGCAAATGCTTCAGCCATTTTATATCAAAATAGAAACTATGTTTTTTAGAATATTCTTAGGTGTAGCTATTTTAATTTTGTTTGTTTCCTCAACCAAAAATATAAAAGACCCAGCTTACGGATCTCAATATATGTGATAAAATAATTTGCAAATATTATGTAACTTTTTTTCAGAAGAAAAAGAGGTGTTCCTTGATATTGAATAGTGAATAAAAGGTAACGTTTACATATTCCTGATAATAAGTAAGTCCATTAACGAGTGGAGATCATAATTATCAAAAAAATTCTCAAGGGGAGGGATGGAACTCACAATCCCAAGATGACTAAACTAGCAATACCACACGGAGAACATAAGGAGCCCAAACATCTTATCTAAGGAGGCATCGAGGGTGGAGAAAACACACCCTTGAGGGGATGAAAACAAAATCTATATCCCTAGCTAAAACAAGAAATATGTTGATGTATCCCATAGTATAAAGAACCAAAAAATAATATTCCACACAAATAAAAAATCTCTTCAATTGATTGTATCATTCATTCCTCAATGATTTTTCTTTCTAAAAGTTACAAGAAGGAGAGGAGGCCAACCTTCATATTCAATGCTTCTTTGGATAAACGGTCTGTACTCATATTGCACTCCTTGTAGACATGGCTAAGGTCATATAAATGAATTGAAGACATCAGTAGTATAGCATATATTTCAGATATCTTATGAAATTAATTACTTTCTCCAACCTCTATAGATGAGTTCACATTCTGAGAGATTTTATCACTACACCGACCTGGTCACACAACTTCTAGGTCAGTTCTCCATTCTGCATTGACCCGATTATTCATTTTCTTGGCCACTCCTCTCTCCTTACTCTACACCCGTAGGATAACATATAACTTAGAAAAAATTCCAACTCATCACAACAAACTCCTAAACTAAATTTTATAAAATTGTAACAAATGTTGAATAATAGATTCAACCCTTGTATCCAACGAACCGAATAACTCAATCCTTATCTATTCATTTTGTCATTAACTATTTTATTTATATTTACACAAGTTTCTATGAAGATCATATATTTGTGCATGGTTTTACGCTTCCTAGGTTTAGTGTTTACCCCTGTATCCAATGAACCAAATAACTCAATGCACACGTCTCAGATGTTACTCTTTGGACTATACCTCTTTTTTTCATCAAGTGTGATCATTTTCAGTCATTGAAGAACAATTTTCAAATAAGGGTACTTAATAATGTGGAACAAATCCTTCATATGGTAGATGTGGATCTTCAAGGATGAACACTTGTTTGAAAACAAACTAAGGTTTTATGATGATCTACAACTTGTACAAGTGAGACCTAGGTTGGGAGGCCTAGAGAGGCCTTTTAGATTTAGACATTGTATCTACAATATATTCAAGAGAGATATGTAGGCTCCTCCATCATCACAATATTATCATCTTGACATGAAGAAAAATGTTTAAACAACGAAATGGAATTTTGCCTCAAGTTACATTGTTGGAAATCATTGATTTATTTATCTTGTTGTTCAAAAACATTTCCATAATGCAAAAAGAAATATCTGTGTGCAAAACGGGATGAAATTTCCAAAATTTGAGATGGTGAAGATGGCTGGAAAAATCAACGACAAAAATTTGTTGTACTATCTCATTACCAACCTAAAAATTGGCTCAAGAGGCCATCCTTTACCCACACATGCATCTAAAAAAATAGGATTTCTTGGCTGCAATTATTTTGCAATGAAATCAAAATGAAAATGCCTCAAGTTACATTGCTACAAATGACTAATTTGTTTATCTTGTTGTTCAACGACATTTCCATAATGCAAAAAAAAATATCTGTGTACAAAGCTAGATGAAAATTACAAAATTTGAGATGGTGAAGATGGATGGGAAAATAAGCGACAGAAATTTGTTGTACTCAGATAATTCCTATCAAATTCATAAGATGTAAAGGAAAGGTCACACCAATCCATGTTTTGCAATCCCTTAGAGGAGCCTTGTCTCAACATGTGTACACCTTGGATAGAGAGCACTTTGAGACGAGACCATATCTTGACAATAGATTAGGTTTCTTGTGGATTTAGTCCACTTTACTATTGTTCACCTCCCTCACCTATTATATATGAATGGAGGAGAGGGTCTTTAGTTGTATTATTCATGTAGAATCAAGTGAGGGTTTATTGGATCAATTGTTTCTTGAAGAAAAACTTTCCTTGAATCTTTATACATGTCTTTATGCAAAGAAGGAAGGTGCTAGGGTTAGTGAAAGACAAAACCTAGAAGATACTTGAAGGGTTGGGGTTTGTGAAAGGTAAAACCATCATGATACTAGAATTCCTAGGGTTTGTGGCAAAGAAACTCTATAGGAGTCTTGGAGAACTTAGCTTGTAGAGTTTATGTGATGAAAGCTTGGTGAAAGATCAAGAACGGACTTGTTGATGTTGGGGCTAACTTGTTTTAAGGCTTTTGGTGTGTCTAGATAGCTTGGTGGGATATATCGCTATGCCTTTGTATTGCTCATTCGTGTTTTCTATTGATGGTACACACCCTAGCTTCTAGGGTTTGGATGCATTGGAGACTCTTAGCTTGTGGATAATCTTGAGGGACAATTTTGTACCAAATTGTGATAAGTTATTGGTATGTACCTATAACTTCATTTTTATGTATATGTCAAGTGTACATTCTGATCCAAACTGTGTACTTGAAGAGCTAGTTTTCAAAGTATATTCTCACGGTGAATGCATTAGAGGAAATTTCAACTCAAAATGGGCCTCCTAAAAAAAATTAATAAAATAATAGTTAAAATAATAAAATTATATTAATTAATTTTGGAGGAAGAAAAGAAAAAAACTAATTTGTTGTTTGTATTTTCGACATATCTACCTGTGTTTTTACTCAAATTTCGATCGGGGAGAGCTCATTGGATGAAAAATTAAATTCCACATCTAACGAGTACCTGATTAGCATAATTTTCAGATATTTCTTGTTTTTGGGGTAGTGGGGTCCATCAAAAGTATGCCGAGAGAGTACTCGTTGGATGTAGAATTTAATTCCGCATCCAACGAGCTCTCCCGGTCGAAATTTTAGTAAACACAAGGGGAGATATGCTGAAAATACAAACAAAAAAAGTAGTTTTTTTTATGATAGCTATCCCCAAATTTATATTAAAAAGGTGTTTAAGACCTATACGGTATTTCAAATTTAAAGCAATTTCATTGGCTAACACATTATGACCTGCAATTTGGGTCAAAGTTAAAAGGACCATTTTGAGTTGAAATTTCCTCTAATGAGTAGTTTCTCGGCCTATTTGGTATGTTTATTTATCATAAAAAGTTAGCTAATTTTGTTGAGTGATTTGACAAGTATATAGAAGCTAAGACGGAAGATTTGAGGCTGCAATAGTTCTGTTGTTAATAAGTAAATTTTAGATCTATAATATGTTGGGTTTTCAGCCCTCAGGAGAGTGTCTTTATTTCTAGTATTCATGTAAAATCATGTGAGAGTTTATAAATGAATTCTAACTTGAAGAAAACCTTGGCTGGAGTCTTTATACTTGTATTTTTCAAGGAAGGAAGATGCTAGGGTTTGTGAAAGACAAAACCTAGAAGATACTTGAAGGGTTGGGGTTTCTGAAATAAAAAACCTAGAGGATAATGGAAGTGCTAGGGTTTGATTCCATGTGATAAGGACCTAGGGTTTTGTTATTGGTTCCAACCTCATCAAACATCACATGGAGAGTAGGAATTCAGCACACATCACTTTTTATGAATTTAGGATTGTAGCTTTTTCCTTGGATTCTATCATATATGGGAATGTGGGAATGACATTGAATCAAAAGCACCAAGCCCTCCATGTAAGACGATGTCAATGGTGTTGATTGTTGAACTCCTCATTCATAGGATTATAAGGCTTCTTTGAGTTGTGTGACCTAGAGATGTGTGTACAAAGAGCCTCAAATGTAGAGTACTTCGCTTCTTAAAAGATGCCACGTGTGAGCAAAGGGACATTTCATTCTTAAACCAAATCAAACTTTTACTAAAGTCAACTCCAAAGAGGGTGTGCCCTAGAGAAGGGTGCAAACAATGGGCTTGATATAGAACTCCATCATAAAGTATCCCCCACACAACCATGTTCTTGTGATAATATATAAGTATCAAGGATCAAATCTTCCACGTTTGAAACAATGGAACAACTCCTCCAAAATAATATTAAATTCCTTAAGAGAGGGGAGAAGCCTTGGTGAGTGTGCAAGTTATGGGATAGGGTTGATTTGGTAACCCTTATATCTAGGTAGTTGCAATTACCAATGATGTACTTATAATTATCAAATAGATAAATCCTTTATGTCTACCATATATCCAAACACAACACCAAACACTTATGACAGTCATGTCAAATGGATGTAACATCCCTCATTTCATTATGCAATTACCAGTTGGTTGTAAGACTGTCCATTCATGTCAATAAAGGAAAGAGAACATCATGTGTTTGCATATGAGGTCTAAAATGTACTGTAGGAAGTGCCCTGGCAGTGTGCATCCAAAATATGCTATGCTATCATTGATTTTGATCTCAACCAACTATTTGTTTTCTATGTGTGCAACTGGAGGCTTAAGGTAGTGTTTAGAGACAGTCTGCAAAATAAATTTGCAAACTGCATATTTCTAGATTAGGGTTGTTACAACCTGGAACCAAAGAGGGTCGAGGGACAATGTGAGCATGTGAGGATGTTTTAAGTCCATAGAAAGGGTGCTGAGGGAAAGAAAAGGAATCCCTTGGATTGTTGGTGGAAGGTGTGTTTTAGGGATTTTTAGGGCATATTTCAAGTTTTTTACAATTTTTGGGGGTAGCTATACCTGGTTTGTGACCTATTTGTAGTTGGGACATGACTGTGTATGATCCTCCTAGGATGGGTTATCATTATATATACCTTCTAGAAGTTTTGAATTATGGTGTAATCTCTCTAAGAGATGGGTGGTGGCTGTATAAGACATATAGGATGGGTCGTGGATTTTGATGACATCCCCAAGCTAGTCATAAACTGTGGTGGCCCTCCCAAGCTGGGACATGGATTGGTGTGACCTTTCATTCCAATTCAATTCATGTTTCCCCTTTCCTTTGCTATTTTGAGAGTCATATATCTGTTTAGGAACACCGAGGGGGTTGGGGAAGAGAGTCGTTTTTCATTTTTTTGCCTCTCAAATAATTGGCAAAACCCATTAAAACATGAAGAAAATGCTCAAATGATAAAACAAAAAGGACCATAGGAGAATTGTATTCTTAGTCCACGTCTCCCATCCATAGTGTTTGCTAATTATTTTATTCAAATTTTCCATTAGAGTTTTTCAATGTAGAACACATTATTAATGCTTTCTATATTAATTCTAGTCAGAAGAATGAAAAAAATACCACTAAGACAAAGAAAAGAAATATTTATAATAAAGGAAACTAACCAATTAATCCTCTTGGCCAATTTGCTGGGATTTTGTTGGAGACATTGAGAAAATTCAATGGGGCCTTAGTGGAAAATATAAACAAAGGAATAACTTGTGTAAAAAGGTTCCATTCTTTTTAAGTTATATTCCACTCAACTAGCATGTAGTACAAAAGTCATCCATAAGTGTGAACCACATCCAATGAGCTAGAGCATCGCAATAGAAAATCCTAAAAAGTCCAAATACCATAATTAACATGCAATAATCCTAGTGCGTCATAAAAAATGATAATCCATGACATCAAGATGCCAAATCAAACAAAAAAATCTAGGGTACTCCATGAGAAGATCATCAATGTTTCATGAGAAAATGACATATGAGTGAAGTTCACCATCATCTCCTAGTTTTCTAGCTCGGATGCATCAAACTCACATAACCAAATCAATAAACATACTATCAAACATTGCATAGGAAATGATTCATCAAGGAGAAATTATTAACTCTTTGAAACTTAGGGAAACCCTAAGTTGATTCGTTCCCATTCCATGAAAGAACCAAGTGTTAGATGAAATATAAGGAAACATACTCAAGCATTCCAATATTAACAAAAAGAGAGAATAGCAAGATCAATACACCAATATATCATGAGGATCCATCAATCAATCACCAACTAGGGCATTATCACAACTTTGCGTTGCAACATTATCTTCTAAAATTAACAAATGTGTGACATGATTCAATGAATTATTTCCAACTATATTAGCATTTAGTTGTACATAAAATTTTCTTCTTGTTTCCTGATATTGAAAATAATATATAGTCAATATAATGATCTCCCAATTTTATATTTTTATAGAAGTTTTGGTTATAAATATGGTTTATGAAGTGATAATCTTGGGAGGCCAGGATGGAGGAAGGGGAATATTTGGATTACTCAAAGGAGGCATAGGAATTTTTTTTGAAACCAATTTTTTGATGTAGGGATGAAGTAGTAAAACATTGGATATTCTCAAGGGTACCACATAACAACATAGAAGAGGATAGTAACTCAAAGAAGCTAACATATTCTAATTCCTTGGTACTTCCCCAAATCCCTAACCCTAAGATTGAACCTAGCACAGTGGAGGTCTATGCTGTAAATTTTTTGTTTCCCAATTATGCCAAGAATTTTTATTTTTCTGTGATCGGTCCACCACCTATTATTCTATGTTTCCAGTTATTTATCCCTAGGTTTCTAATTTCTAAAATTTGCTTCACAATCATCATTGGTTTATGGATCAATTTGTGTTGTTTTTCCTTTTGTTGTCCCAATTTTTATGTTTTCTTTATATGCCATGCAACACAAAAATTCTCCAAACCCATGGCTAATACTTTTAAAAAAGAAAACCAAGTACATATCAAAATAACATATATTTGAATGTGTATCTTGGGGGTAAATTTTGAGGCCATTTTCATGCCATGACCATTCAAAGGTCATTTTTGTGTATTCTAGGCAACATAACAATGAGGAAAGGACAAAAATACAAACCTTGGCATGAAAGATGAATTATGGGTCAGTTTTGTAGATTGAACCAACATTCTATGCATAGTTATAGCAAAAAGCTATCTTGTTGTATTGGTTTTGGGAACTTTTGCACAAGCTTGGGCGTGAAAACAACCTCAATCTTCATTCACATGCATATTTTAGGGCTAAATTAGTTGTAAATATTCATGACATTTACCCTAAGATGAATTTTTGGATACATGAAGGATAAACATTGGTAAAATTATAATTTTGGGCATAATTTCACCTAATATCAGTTATATGGATTGTTCTAGGTGTCTCTCTAATGCAATTTGTGTGAAAATGGACATTGATGGGTGCCTTAAAACCACCTTTCCTATTTTTAAAAGAATCATACCTCTCTCTAACATAATGGATCCAAAATTATGAAAGAGAAACCTATGACTAATATTAAGAGATTGAATTATTGTCTTCACAATATCTATTGGATGCAAGTGCAACCAATGGCTTACTAACATTCCAGCCAATGCACATGCCATAAATCCTAGGAATAATTCTAGTGCTTTGAATTTCCATTCCAAGGTCAGAAGGAGGTCATAAGATTGAATCCACGAGGCCCTTGGGGTCAGGCATACATGTCTGCCGACAACATTTACGATATGAGAATTGCAAAAATAGCACATGTCTGTGAGATTTGAGAATTAAAATGACCAGTAAAATCCCATGTATATTCATAGAAATAATAGGTAACCCACTAAGTCCAACAGATCTACCATCATTTATACCCATCAAGGAAATGGTCATTTCATCAAGAGTAAATTATTAATCACATAACCTTTCATTTTAGAGGTAATAGTCAGCAAAGAAGCAAGTTTGCATGGATTCCTTACTCTTATTTTTGAGGCCATAGAATTAAAGGACATCCCTATCATGAGATACAAGCTTTTTTCCATCTCTTATCTCTTTAGGATGCAATTGTAAGCAACAATATTTCACCTTCTGTTGACAGAAGTTGTTCCTCTGGTCTAAATGGTTCAGATCCAAAACAAATGAGTGAACAACAAAGAATGAAGACCCTCCCTGGATGTTGTAGACACCTAGAATGCTTCTTCAATAGTGAACATGTGTACCTGCAACCAGATTAAACATGCAAACATGCAAACAAAGGTACCATAATATCATCTACTTATCCATGTTAGTGACTAAGGAATGTAACAACATGTACATGCGAAATCAAAACAACACTAATGTGGGACAGAAATCAGCTTTGCATTAAGATGAATGGAGAAGTTTACAACCAATTAAGCCTTAGTGTCGACATGCATCTCCATGAAACCAACACTTCATCCCCATAAGCTCCAAGTTTGCTCTCTATGCTCTCAAATGGCTTGGGCCAAGTGGTCAATCCAACAGCATAACAATACCTATATAGTTCTCCCTCTCAACCATGAACATGATATTGTATTTATAAGGCTCAATGGATAGGAATGGTTGAGATATTTGTGGATGAGGTGGCCTCTAAGATCTTATGATAGGGGATCTCCAGCTCAACTGACCCACAATGATAGGGATAAGGGAGGACATGAGGCTCATGATCTAGAATCCTCGAGAAAATTCTCTTTTTACCATTTTACCCAGGGTACCACTTTTCTCCTCTAATGACAGAGTGGTTTAGGTTAGAAATGCCTATGGACAAAAGGCCACAGGAGGTGGCACCGCTTATGGAAAACAGGATACAGATGGTGTGAGAAAGGTACCAGTCATGGTTAACAGGGAAAGTGCGGTGCTGAGTATTTTCATGTAAGATTGACAAACAACATGGGTTTCCACTCCAAGTGCTGGGATTAAGGGAAAATATGTAAGTCAAAGGTATTATCACATGGTGGTGAGAGGATTTGGGTGTAAAAGCAACCTCCGGCAAATTGGATGGTTGCTATATTTTTAGGGGTCTGCTTAGTAGCTAGAAATTTTGAAAATGCATCATTTATGCTATCCTTAGAGTTTATAAAATGAAAATGAGCACGCAGTTGTGTTCCAATAGCATGCCTAATTTCATCCATATTAAGAAAAAAATCTCAAATCAAACATGTAGCTCCTCACCCTAGGGTGAAAATTGTAGCCTTCAATTGAGACCAACCAACACACTAGTCACTGCCTTTTTTCCAATGATATACTGTCATCTATAACTAGAGCTAAGATTAAGTCAAATGATAACAGATCCATGAATAAATAGAGCTGAGAGTGACCGATAAAGGGCTTGTAACAACCCTTTGATAACCAATAAGATCGGAAGTAAATGTATAAGGGACAATACAAGTCAAGAAGTGCATTGTAACACCCCGGTTTTGACCCCGTTTGCATTAAAAATACATGATGTATATAATGCAATTAATCATGGTGAGGAGTTAAAGGCAAAAACCCCACCATCGATTTGGTTGTGTATGTTTCGGCAATAGAGATAGTTGCCAATGGTATATTGTGCTATCCAACACATTATAGTTTGGCATCATGTAAATACGCACATCAATTAAAATAATCCTACAGCCAGCTATGATAGTGCAACATTAAAATGAAAAGGGCATGACTCCAACTACCACTTTAATGTATTGTTGAGTAGTTGAGGCAGTTATGGCTAGGAGTGGAGTGTGGTAGGACTGTCAGTCCTTGCCCACATGCACACTCCACTAGTAGGTTGACCTCACATTGGGAAGCAAAAACCACCACCTCCATTCCCTCCATTGTGAGGTGACCCTCACGCATAGGCGAAGTTGTTCACTCTCACGCAGGGACGCACAGTAGGGGGGCGGTTAATCTTCGTAATGTAGAGTTGAGTTAAGAAGGGCGCGAATTCTTGTTTGGGGGTTTGTTTTCCCTCCCTCGTGTTGTTTTGTTGGTCGATGGTGGTGTTCCTTCCATTCACATAGAGAACCGGTTTTCCTTTGGCATTATTGAGCCGTGTATTGTTTTCCATCCTTCATGGTAGATCGTGAGCTGTAGACCATTGTGTTTTCTTCCATGTTTTGCCTGGGCTATGTCTTTTTCCCTTGCGCACAGGTTGAGAGTTTGTTACTTCCCCATTCTTGTTTGTGTAACTTTATTTAGCGATTGCATTGAGGAATTGTGTGCTGTGGGCTCTTGGATGTTGGATGACTGCTGATTTCCACATTCGTTGGCTGAGTTTTCCTCTGTCCACATTGAGAGTTTGACTTCTCCCGTGTTTTGGGACTATGTAAGGTTGCCATAGCTTTCATTGGTTTGGGCTGTTGATGTACCTTGGTTTTGGGTCGCTGCTGAGTTGTTTTGGCCACGCTAGGGCCAAGAACAACCCTGAGTTGTCTTGTGGACTTAAGCTGTGTTTTTCCTTTGTTTGGGATTGTCACCCAGTTGTCTTTGCCTTCTTCATAGAAGCTGTGAATGGGTTGTTTTGCTACGATATGCAGTGGTTGGTCTTCGAACTGTTGAGAGTGGGATTAGAGGCTGGGTATGGTTGGGAAAACTGGTGTTGAGGCCACCAGCTTAGCATTTAGCCTTTCCTAGCTCCTTGACGACCTGGTAAACCCTACTATGTGGGTTTGGCTGATTTGTGTACCTTGGCTATGTGTAAGCCTGCATTGACCCTTATTCCTTGAGGAATCATGCCCATATTGGGGGTGGCAGTGTTGCTGAGAGATTGATGAGCACGGTAGCCTATGGTTGGGTGGAACGTTGCAGTGATGTAGCTGGTTGTGGGGTGAGTTCTTCATTGAAAGATAAGTACTCCTGACTATTTCATCTCTACCATTATATCTACTGTTTCATGAGAAATTATGAACATGTTGAATGCTGGAATGTATATGTTTTCTTCCACTAAATGTTGATTAACTATGTATCCTTGTATGTTTTATGCATCTTAGTATGTATTATGTTAAGTGGTATTGAGTGCCGATAGAATTCGAAAAAGTTTAGTCGATTGTGAGTCCGCTGTTGCGGATGCCTAAGGAACTATCCACCCGATGGATAGTGGTTTTGGTCGTTGACGCAGAGGAAAGGATTTGTTGTTTGAATTGCTGGTGCGATGGGGAAGACTAGTGGATCAGATCATTGGAAATTAGTTGGTGAGACCGTCGATGGGTTGTATGGTCTGCAGAACCCATAGTCGGTTTGTTGCCCATAGCTGTGGCTACTTAAATAACTGTCCATCCAAAGAATTGTGGTTCCGATTGCCGATGCAGTAAGGGTTAGCAGTTTCAATCACCGATACACTGCCATTTCCGATAGTGATTTGGAATCCTAGACAACCAAAGATCTGATGCAGTGGAAAATTTTAGTTGTTAGGGCCGCCGATGAGCGCAGGAGGAAAAGCGTTGTTTGGATCACCGAAGTGTCAAAATTTTAGTTGGGAAGAGGCCCGATTTGATGAAGGAAAGTTTTGGGGTTTCAAGTGGGATTTTTTAGAGATTTCAGGGGTTTTTTAGTGAAATTCTTAGTAGTTTTTCAGTAGCTTCAAGGCTGAAAAGGAGAAGAAAATCCTAGGTGGCTGAAGTTAGAATTCCATACCAAAATACAGTGGCGTGTTTTGCCTAAAATTGGTGAAAATCTTCATTTTTAGAAGTGGTGTGGGTTTCACACCCGAGTTTGGAATGAAGCATGTGGATAGGTGTTGCAAAGCTTATCCAGTAGGGAACAAAGAAGAATCACCAGAGTTTGAATGCATAGCAGCAAGGTCCTAGTTATTGTTTGTTAAAGAAATGTGCTACTGTCAATATGGACAAATCCAGGAATTGCATGCCTAGAGGTAGCAAGGACTATGAAGACTAACCAGATGTTGTATGGAAGAGGAATTCCATGCAACGATGAGGGATTTGAAAGGGAAAATTCCTTAACCCTGTCTTGCTAACTATATTATATTCTATAAGTTTTATGCATGAAATGCATGAGGATATGCTTTGCATACATAGGATATTGAGGATTATACATCTATAATGAACCACTAATGATAGTTATTGCATTGGTGTTGGCATTAGTGGAAAAATCAACGACAACATGGGATTGGCTGAATATGTTGCTGATGCTGACAAATGTGACTAGCAACCATCTAGAGGAAGGGATAAGGAAACTAGTCCATAATCAAAAGTTGGTGAGCAAATTCTGCGATCCTCTACAAGATACTGACTAAACTGGTAATGTCGAAAGTGTAAGTAGGATCCATGCAGTTAATGGTTTAATTTTGACAAATTCCAAGGAGTGCTAAAGGTAAGAGGCCTCATACCATGTGGATATTTGAATTTTATACTACGTTCACATAGAAAGGTGTCATGCCTATATATATTGATTGAGCTTAGTAGCCCAAGGAAAGTAAGTAGTGATGGTCTTGATTATAGTAATGCATCCTATATGAAGTAGTCATGGTTAGGTCATGCATGGTATGTTGAATGCATAGTATTCCTGAATCAATGCAAGGTAGCATTGAATGGAAATGCATTAAAATATTTTATGAATCTTGTAGTCATGCATTGAATGGATGCATATGAAGGGTGTGAGTGACTGATTGCATAAGTATAGGTGCAAATGTTGTGATGCATTGCATGAATGCATTGAGATGAGTGCATGTGATATTATGAATAACTAATGGCTGAAATGATGAAATGATGACAATTCAGGAACCATTTTAAAGGCTGTTATGAATGTAGGATAGTAAGTGCATAAAGAGGATAGTCATGACCAATTGGCTACCAGAAATGCTCTATGGAAGAGCAAGGTGGTACAAATGATATGCTTGTGAAGTAAGGAGTATCTAAACATTTCATTTAATTGCATGAATGAGGTGGCTATACCTTGCAAATGTTAGTATGATAATGATTGCGTGAAGTAAATGAGTTTTGGTGATATTGATGTGATTAGCAGCTAGAAGTATTTGAATTTTATAAATTCTGAAAATGCTTCAGTGATGGTTGCAGCAATGAAAAGGTTATATGCATCCAAACTTACCAAGCATTTGGTTGATTGAAGCTCAGGTTCAGGTATATTATTTAGAGCATGGAAATGAGAGTAAGACCATCACAAATGCCAGAATCTACCATGTGAAAGAGCCAAACCTTATGGGAAGAGTATCATGGCTATGAAAATAGTCGGTATGCATAATGGGTTGTTAAATTTTAATTGTGAATTTTGGATTTAATAAATTACTGACAACTAATAATCCCTATTGGCTTGCATAAGATTGTGTCAGGAGGACGCATTGTAAGTGGGTATTCATATTATGCTAGTAAGAACAAAATTATAATGCACATAGTGGTGCTACTTACAAGAGACCCACAAATGACGATCACCTCATTGCTAAGAACATCAATTTCTGTAGTAGACAGAGTTGCAAATTCTTATTGAATTTAATTACTAATGTCATTGCTTGGTTATGGAACAATCAATTTGGATTGTATTATCACATAATGATTGACTGTTTGGCTACTTGATGAATGTGCTAGGGGTACACATTGCACAAAGACCATGTGTGATGGTCTGTAGGAGCCTAAATTCATGGGAAGGTTTTCCCTTATCTTGGAAATGGGTTTCAGGTGAAACTCCATTGGACATTTTGGAAATGTCTCATCTGCACTACATGTTTGGTAAGCAACATGATCAATAATTTATAGTGAATGATATGAAATATGATTACAGTTTTAGAGCAATAACGCTGATGAGTTTGCTTATATTCCTTATGTTCACAGGCTAAATAGATGCAGTTGGGTGTTGCACCCTAAAGAGAAAAGGAAAACGGTTGTTGTGAGGGGTTGCAGAGTAAGGGTTATTGTTGATATAAGTGTGCATTATTGTTGATATAAGTGTAAGTTGATATAATTTTATTGTTGATATAAGTTTATGTTGGGCTGTTATATGCTTGGGGATCCATAGTAGATCCTAGACCTGGAAATGGTCATGGTAAAGATCCAAGCCCAGTCGACATGAAGGTGTACTGGCTGGACATTAATTATTTGATGTTGTGGAGCAGCCTATGTGATGACCTAACATCCAAGTCCATAGGTCATCCCAAGGCTTGCAAAGCAAAGTAGGATCCTGTGGACCAATGAGGAAATGCACAATATAGATAAGTATTGGATTATTTTTCTTATGAATGTACATGTCTATATGATTTGGTTATGATGTTTTAAGCTCTTGTTTTAGAGATAAAACCGATGAGAATAAACTAAACATGTGAATCTATTCAATGTTTGGATATAGGTATCGCTGGGAGCGAGGACTATGAGAGCATCCTAGGGGTGCATGTGGACCTGTGACTATCCTGAAGAGATCAGAATGAGCAGTAATCAAAAAGGTGTTGGTGAGACTGTGAAGTTCCTAGCAACCAAAGAAAACCATGTGGGGAGGCTCCATGGTTTAGAGGTCTGGAATAGACCAGAGACACTAAGTGTCATGACCAAGAGGGATTGGTCCAGCATTTACGGTGAAGTGAAAGAGGCTGAGAGCATGAAAAGCCACATTGGTGGTGTGGGTTCCAGGATGGAACAAAACAAAGAGGGGAAAAACTCTTGATGCTCTCTCTTGCCCTCTTTAATTATATATATATTTATGCATTGTGAAAACAAAGAATGTTGAATGCATGTATGACTGAAAATGGAATGTGTGTATTTGCTTAAGGTAATTTGTGAATGCTGGAATAGTTAATTCCCTGCCCAAGAATGGACATGAATGAGCTCGTGTGCCTGTTAGGAAGGCATGAAAATTACGAAAGTCTCCATGATGAGACTTGGATTGTCATGTCAATTGGGCAATTAACTAACTGATTTTAATGTCTATATTATGCTTGGTCTGACAAAATTTCAATGGTGCATTTCACAGGTGAGAAAAGTGAAACCCATTGGTTCCCATTGATCATGGCAGCAGATCAAAATTTGTTGGAATTGGCTAGAAGTCTCCTTCAAATGATTTCCAGGACCCAAGAAAATCTTGGAGAGATGCTCAAGATACAGAAAAGGCAGAATGAAATGAACCACCATATTTTTCAAGACTCTATTGGTTTGCAAAGGGAGGTGAAAATCCTTCTGGGAGAAATCGACAAAGGAAAGGAAGGTGGATCAGTGATGGGACATTCATCCAAGAGATCCATTAAGAAACGGTCCAGGCAGGAAGACTGAAAGGAAATTGAGCAGGTAAAAATGAAGCAACCAGTGAAATGCTGGGGATGCAGAGGACATCATTTACGCTGGGACTGCCCAACGAGGGAACATGAAGAGGGCAATAGCCACAAAGTTCCTAGGGTTCAGGATAAGCTAAAAGCTGAGAACCAGCAGGAGAAGTTCGTGAAAGTTGAGGGGCTTAGTCCTGAACATTCAAAGTAAATAATTGAATGTGGGAAAGATCTACAAAATTTTGAAATTTTTGATGTGCAAATTGTATATGTATTCCTATGTATTGGAACACCGAGGATGGTGTTATTCCAAGGGGCAGGAGAATGTAACACCCTGGTTTTGACCCCATTTTCATTAAAAGTACATGATGTATATAATGTAATTAATCGTGGTGAGGAGCTAAAGGCAAAACCCCCACCATCGATTTGGTTGTGTATGTTTTGGCAATAGGGATAGTTGCCGATGGTATATTGTGCTATCCGACACATTATAGTTTGGAATCATGTAAATACACACATCAATTAAAATAATCCTACAGCCAGCTACGATAGTGCAACGTTAAAATGAAAAGGGCATGATTCCAAAGGAGAAGGGTGGGGGATGTCAAACCTTGGGCTATGGGGGGGGGGGAATCCATGTGTCACCACCCTGTTTGATTTTCCCATCTTCCCTTGTCTTATCAAACTACCACTTTAATGTTTTGTCGATTAGTTGAGGCAGTTATGGCTGGAAGTGGAGTGTGGTAAAACTGTCAGTCCTTGCCCACATGCACACTTCACCAGCAGGTTGACCTCACGTTGGCAAGAAAAAACCACCACCGCCATTCCCTCCATTTTGGGATCACCCTCGTTCATAGGCGGAGTTTTTCACTCTCATGCAGGGACGCACAGTAGGGGGCCGATTAATCTCCCTCATGCAGAGCTGAGTTAAGAGGGGTGCGATTTCTTGTTTGGGGGTTTGTTTTCCCTCCATTCACATAGAGAACTAGTTTTCCTTTGGCATTATTGAGCCATGTATTGTTTTCCATCCTTCGTGGTGGATCGTGAGCTGTAGACCGCTATGTTTTCTTCCATGCTTTGCCTGGGCTGTGTATTTTTCCCTTACGCATAGGTTGAGAGTTTGTTATTTACCCATTCTTGTTTGTGTAACTTTCTCTAGCGATTGCATTGAGGAATTGTGTGCTGTGGGCTGTTGGATGTTGGACGACTGTTAATTTCCACATTCGTTGGCTGATTTTTCATCTGTCCACGCTGGGAGTTTGACTTCTCCCCTATTTTGGGACTGTGTAAGGTTGCCATAGATTTCATTGGTTTGGGCTATTGATGTACCCTGGTTTTGGGTTGCTTCTGAGTTGTTTTGGCCATGCTAGGGCCAATAAAAACCCTGATTTGTCTTGTGGATTTGAGCTGTGTTTCTCCTTCATTTGGGATTGTCACCCAGTTTTCTTTGCCTTCTTGACAGAGCTATGAATGGGTTGTTTCGCTGCGGTATGCAGCGGTTGGTCTTCATATTGTCGAGAGTGGGATTAGAGGCTGGGTATGCTTGGGAAAACTATGTTGAGGCCACTAGCTTAGCATTTAGCCTTTCCTAGCTCCTTGACGACCTGGTAAACCCTACTGTGTGGGTTTGGCTGATTTGTGTACCTTGGCTATGTGTAAGCCTACATTGACCCTTATTCCTTGAGGAATCATGCCCAGCTTGGGGGTGGAAGTGTTGCTGAGAGATTGATGAGCATGCTGGCCTATGGTTGGGTGGAATGTTGTAGTGACGTAGTTGGTTGCGGGGTGAGTTCTTCATTAAAATATAAGTACTCCTTACTGTTTCATCTCTGCCATTATATCTACTGTTTCATGAGAAATTATGAACATGTTGAATGTTGGAATGTATATGTTTTCTTCCACTGAATGTTGAGTAACTATGTATCCTTGTATGTTTTATGCATCTTAGTATGTATTATGTTAAGCTTTTTAATCTCAACATTTATCCCTGTTCATGTTCATGGGGATGTTTTCCCGTTTGTTTGGTGTTAGTAGCGTCCTCTTCACCGGTCGGAGGATCGGGGATGTTACATTCATGCACCTCAAGATTTAGCAGAGACCATAGAAAATCTCATAGGTAGTTGTTGATCACCTTTATTTATTCTTAGCAATGATCTTTTTTGGTTTCATAGGAAATGACATCCAACTTAATCTATGTCAAATGGACTAATCCAATGTAGTATTAGGGTTATAAGTTCAAAATACAAAGGTACACTAGTTTGGAAGTTGATTTGTTTAGGCCTACCATTGATTAGAGAAATAACGTATTGAGTCATAGAAATGAGTGACAGAGTAGAATTGTAGGATTACCTTTCATAAAATTATATTCTATCATTTAGTTTTCTCGGGCATGAAGAACAGAAGGTGCCATTTAATTCAAAGACTATTATGATGATTAATCAGTACCTTGAGCCACCGCACCTTGGGATAGATTGTAATTGAAAATATATCCAAGTGGATAGACGTCTACTGAAAATAAATAAAATTTTAAAAGTAAACATATCAAAATACCATTTATTTAAATGAAGGACTATAAATAAATAAAAATCAAAGTTTCTAGATAAAGTTTCCAAACTAGGTCAAAAGGACTAGACATTACTGGAAATATGAGAAGCCCATATAAAAGCAGAGGATATTTCTACAAGATAAAAGAGAAAAATATAAACTCAATGGTAAGATTCCATAGATTTTATAAAAAATTATGTAACGGTTGGCTAATGTTTACTGCAGGGTAATGAGAAATAAGATGACACATATAGATAGAGTGTTTACTCACTAGTTAGTCCCATTGAAAAAAGAGCTACATATGAAGAGTCATTAAAAAAGGGCGTACACATGATATATGTAACACCATGCACCTTACTCAAAATACTACTTAGTTTGTGTAGTTATACATGATTCCTTTGATTGAAACTTACACTTGAAATATTTGCTTCAATATGGATATCGCTACTTTCCTTTAGAAAAGTTAAGTTTACCGAGGTTATAATTATGAACTTTAACAAGCTAGCATTAGGAAAACTGCACACTAACTAGTTTGTTGAGATAAAATTTTCACTAAAAATACCATTCTAATTAGTATAGATTCTTGAACCAAACCAAAGATATGGTTTGTGGCTATGATATGAAAGTTGGGATATGATATGTGAAATTGGGATATATGTTCTCTCCAAAAAAAAGAGTTGTAGACCATGCATCAAAATAGAAGCATGACACATTGGAAAGTCACAACAAGTGACTACCTATCACTGTTGGCGGATAAGTTTCATAAATATCAACGATCTTTCCAGATCTTGTTCAGATACTAAGAAATATAATATAGATGAACTTGCATTTTTATGTGGCCGACCAGATCATGCAACTGGGGTTACCAACATTATCCTCTGATAAAAATATTTGAGAATTGATACTGGTATTAGTGCAAGTATTATTGGGTCTACTTGAAGATCTTGCTAATCCAAATAGCCGTGCACTTCCTGCGCTACTTGATTTTCCCACTCTAGTGTTGTGATCAAATCAACTTGCAAGAATCTCCCATGGTATGTAGTGCACATTCAAGACTTCATTTTTCCTTTGTGAAACAACATGTGTACTTCACCCCTTGAAAGAGGAAGAGATAGGTACCTAAAGTATAATATCAAGTCCAAATTGGAGGTCTGATGCTGAAGTGCTACTACTGCTTCTCGTAGTTGGAATCCCTAACTCCACAACAATATCCTCTTCTATAATTCCCAAAGAACATGAAGTATCGGGTTGCATAGCATGAGAGGTTAAGCTAGCAGGAGTTGGAATCTACCCAGTTCTGCTTAATTAATTATAACCTATTGAAGTTGGCCCTACTGGGATTCACCAATTGGTCTTTAATATCTACCAAATTGGATGAAAAATGGAGTGTGGGAACATGATAAATAAACACACATAAGAAAACATGAGCATAAGAAACACATGATAACAATACCAGTGGTATTGGTGGATCTCGTAGTTTGACTATTGAGATGAGATCCACCCTTTTATAATACTGTCAAAACACTCAAGAATCTATTGGCTTGTCATATCCTAACATTCTCTATGCTCATATAAAGTAAGACCTCCACATACATATTCCTGTTGTCGACAAACATGTATGTAGGAATTCACATCTGATTGTAACATAAAAAATGCAATACACAGTGCTAACTTAACATTATGCATCACACAACATTGATATAATAATACAAAAAAGAGGGAAACCAATATATAATTTTATTATCTTCTCTAAAACCATTACATTTATCTCCATCCATATCTTTGTGTTAAATTGGATTGCTAATAACAAGCTCACAATCATCCTATATATCAGGCGAAAGCTCAATTAAACCCCTAATTATTGTGCCCTAAAGATAGGTACTAAATGGTAGTGAATGAAACAATACAATGAATTGAATGAAAGGTTGGTAACTGACTTACTGGTCATAGGCCCTTCATAGTCATCTTTTCATTCAGAAAACTCAACACAGGGAGCCAACCTAGGAGTCACCTGTAAAAAAAATTCATTCAACATGAAGGGTTAAATCATTGTATAGAAGAGCTCAAGAACTAAAAAAATACTGTGTGATAATGAGGGAACCTCTTTGTGATAAAACTCGAACCCTTGTCTCCCTCCAAATCACCTATCTCCCTTTTGTTTCTCTTTGGAGGTCCTGATACTGTGGATGGATGAAATTCTAGAGAGGACTCCAAATCGCCCTAGTTATCTCCATTTTCTTGCTCATCAGAGGTCCTGATACTATGGATGGAAGAAATACTAATGCGGAGGTCCCTATCGCATTCGAAATCAAACCCATCATACTAATGGCTCTCTCCATATCGACAACTATCTCCCTCTGTTTTCTTACTCGTCGGAGGTCCGAAGGATGGACAAAATGCTATAGAAGTTGCGCAGGAGCGAGTGGTCATAAAATCATGTAGCTGGTGTTGATAATGTAAAATGTGTTTGATTAAGTTGATAAGGGCCATAAATAATATGTCAATCATTCCATTCCTTATTTAAAACAAATTTCTTGTCTTACATTTATGTTGTTATCCATCATTTAGTGTCTGTACTTCCGCGTCTAATTTGGCATGTTGTTCGTCCATAAGTGAATTGATCCTCCTTAATCCTTAAATCATTCCTTCATCAATTAAAAATATCCCTTAACATTGGATAACTACTTATCTATTCATATGGCATCAATACCTTCCTCTTATATCGAGTAATGTTAAAGTTGACTTGGATTTTGATTGTATTGATTTTTTATGAGTAACCTGATTTGTTAGCTATTGAGGTTTTTCACAGTTTCATAAAGTAAGGAGATCAAAATTCATGGTCATGAACTAATGGTTGGGGTATGTAGTTATAGTATGATGATTATATTTTTATGTGGAAGATAGTGTGGAATTAAATTATCAAGGTTGTTCTTCGATATTGCATTGAAAATCCCAGTTGTTTGGTATTGTATGGTTTTCTTTTGTTTCTTTTGAAGTAAGGAAATTTTCACCACATGTTGAGACTTCTATTATTGGGGAGATATTACAATGATGATGAAGATGACGATGAAAAAAAGGACGACGACGATGATGATGATGATGATGACAATGATGACAACGACGACGACGACGATGATGATGAAGACAAAGATGATGACGATGAAGATGTTCATGTTGAAGATGATGATGATGATGATTGTGATGATGCTGGCGATGAACATGATGATAATGTAGATGATGATGATGATGATGATGATGAATATGGAGATGTTGATGATGATGATGATGATGATGATGATGATGATGGTGATGATCATGATCATGAAGATGATGATCATGAAGATGATGATAACGTTGAATATGATGATGATGATGATCATCATCATCATCATAATCATCATCATCATCATCTTCATCATATTCATCATCATCATCATCATCATCATCATCATCATCGTCGTCGTCTTCATCATCATCATCTTCATCATAATGATCCTCATCATCAGTATCATCATCATCGTCGTCATCGTCATCATCGTCATCATAATAATTACCATATTCATAATCATCATAATGATAATCATTACCATAATCATCATTACCATAACCATCATCATCATTTCCATCACCATCATTATCATTGCCATCACCATCAGGTACGAAATATTATATAGAAGTGGAAACATCTACTGTTCAACATTTTTTCTTAAAGTCAAGATGGCTACAAATAATTCTTTAAATATTAGGAATGTAGATGAGGAATTGAAGTGATACATACATGCACTTTTTTAACATTCTTATTGTTTTGTTACAATAAATAATTTAATTTCAAAGTTAAGGTGCCATAACAATGCGTTGGTGAGGATTAATATTCACTAGTAAGCATATGGAAGATGGCTACTTTGGTTTTGTATAACATAATAAAGGAATCAACCCTTTCATTGTTTCTTTGGCTTCATGGTGGATCTCTTAAGATTGAAATTACCTTTTCCATTACAATTCTAAAAACAGTATTTGAATATTTAAGGTCGCATGACCCTCCCTTAAGTGACTCCATGAATGGATACACGCAACTTAGGGATATTTATTAGAGGATTTAGTTTATGTACACCCACATAAACTTTCAATAAAAATTTGTTTCCTAGTACTGATATCAAATAAAATTTACTCGTTTTATAAGGTTAGGTGGTTGTATTTTAATAATTCTTTGTTTTTAGAAATTATGACTCTTTAACACATGTTTATCCTAGATGTTGATAATCTTCAACCATATAGTATCTTTAATATTGATTTTAAAGCATCTAAGAAAATATTTATAAAACCATTATGGAGGAAGTTCATGGAGCGCTAATACATTCAAGTGTATTTAAAGTATCAATGTGCTTGACACATTGGAGCACCATGACCCAATTTTCACTAAAGCCTCCCATCTAATATCTTTAATCTTGATTTCAAATATATCATGTAGGAAATTCATGGAGCACCAATACATTCTTGTATTCAAAGTATCAATGTGCTTTGTTGATGTATATGTAACTTTGGAATGTATTCTTCTATGTATTTTATATTATTGTAACCCGATGTTTATTCCGGGATGTTTCTATTATGTATTTGAGTCATGTGGTCATGCCCCGATGTTCCGATCGGGAGGATTATAATGTAAACAAGTAATATCAAGTCATTGGGTAAGTCCCCACTATTTAGGGGCACTTGAGTTATTATACACTAATTAAGGTGTAGGCTCAAGTAGTAATTATTAGGTTGAGTGCACTTCAAGTCAACGGAAGAATATAAATAGAGAGTGAGAGTCTCTCTATTTATCACTTGTGACTTAGCTCTCTTGCTCTCTCAAGTGTGGCGCACTTTTGGAGAAGGAAATCTTTGGCTTGACAGAAGACAGAAGGCTGCTATTGTGTTGGGAGGTCATCTTACTATTTTGGGATCACATCTTGTGGTGATACTATCTTAGAGGAAGTTGAGGGGTTTTCTCCATTTATGGTTTCCCATCCTAAAAGCTTTGTGTCTCTTGTCTCTTGTGATGTGCTTATGTGATTGTCGTGCTTGTTATTCTCTCAGTGAAAAGATCTTAACATAATGCTAGCTTAAATGTTGAAAAACTAACATGGTATCAGAGCTAACCTGAGAAGAAGACATTATGCAGCTACAAAAACTAGGGCTTCCTATTTTTTGGATCTTCCTCCACATATTTTCAGCAAAAGTATGCTAGGATGTCTCTCCATTGAAGGGTGCATCTTTCTGTCGATGCGGAATTCAATTTCAAGCATTTTCAGTTTCGATGTGGAAATTAGGGCTTTCTACAGAAGAGGAATTTTTGGGTGATACCAGAATAGGATTTTTCTCCTCATCAAAACCGAAATTTAGAGACCTAGATCAGTAAATTTGGTTGGGTAAATCTCTGGGAAAGTCAAACCCTAGTTTGACCCTGAGCTAGGAGAAACCCTAAATACTAAAACTGCTAAGTTTTGGTACAGTCGCTCTATTACGAGATTGGCAAAGTATCAGAAGTTGAAAATTGCAGGGGCCGAAGATAAAATCCTGATGAACACTGTATACAAAGAGAATCCTTTGATTCTCTATATTCTAGGAGATATGATCTCTCCAAGTTAGGGTTCCAGCCTCTTCCAGAAATCATCCATAAATAGGACACCTGGGGAGATCTACAATATCTTGGGCTACAGAGGTCCAAATGAAATTCCTGAAGATGTTCCAGAAAGGTCACGGACTTTACTTTCTGTGGTCCAAATATCAGACTCCGAATATGAACCAGTGACACGTGGCATGCCATACAACTTCGCTGTTCTGAAAAGTCCTGTAACAGGTCACCTTGGGAAAAGGATAATAAATCCCAAATGGTGAAACAAATTCTGATGAAACCTGTGGTTTTGGATCAGACACATGTTAGGTTACCTTAGTGAGAAATTTCAGACATAGAGGATCAGTAATTTTGGAGATATCACAGACACAGTAACGGGCATTTCTACAGAAGAAATCAGAAAATTAGGGCTTCCTATTCCAGGAGTTTTCCTTCACTGTTTTCAGAAAAGGAGTACATTGGACAGCTCCATTTGAAGATATCTATATGTTCATCCAATCAGATATTAAAGATTCCAATTTTTGAAAATTAGGGTTTCTGCGACAAACCCTAGATCAGCAAACTCCGGGACAAGGGCGGACACCTCAAATCGGTAAGATCTAATCCTTTGCTATTTCCATTTGAGGTTCTCATTTCAAAGTGATCAGCTTGATGATAAGCTTGGTGAAGTTGACAACTTCCATGCATAGAAGTATTTTATCTCTCTAGATTGGACACCTACATGAGCATGGAGGTTCCAGTTTCAGAGCGAGACGAGGCCAAAGAAGACATCATGCTCATGTTGCAGAGGATGATGAACCATCCAGAAAGAGATCCAGATATGAAAGAGAAGATTATTCAAGCGAGGATGAATATGTTCTAATATCAGCTCTCATAGGATTGAAGAAGAACCTTCTCTCTATTTCAGCATTGATGCAAAATGAATGCGGGCTGCATTCATAGATGGTCAAGTCATCATGTGACCAAAAGGAAAGACTATCGATGATGCGGTAGTGATTGAAGAACAAGAAGGAGGCTTGTATAAATTGAAGGGATATATAGAACAAGCCTTGATCCATGACACAGTAGAGCCAAATGAGCTTTGGCATAGAAGGCTTGCACATGTGCACTACATAGCACTACCTATTGCAAGCAAAGCTATTGAAGGTCTTCCTGAATTTCAAGCTATTTGAAGGGAAGAACAAAATCAAAATATGACCTAAAGAAACTAGTTGAAGAATGTGAAGATACAGAATGTAGAGACCATGCAATCATAGGAGTCTCTCAAATCAAAGAACAACTTGAAGCGGTAAAAGGAAAAGTGAAGAATGAAAAAGTGGTGATGGCCACCTTGAATGGCCTCCCAGGATCATGGAATTCATTCATTCAAGGAATGTGTTCCAGAAGGAAGT
>LPNX010498018.1:340565-343065 GCA_001517045.1 Pseudotsuga menziesii
GTAGAAAAATCTCTTCATTGTGGTTGAGAGTCTTCCATCATTGGATGGGATTGAGCCATTCTGACGAGTAGGTCAGATGTAAGGGCTGAGCCATTCTGGTCATGGCTAAAGGATTATGTTCCTCCCATGACAGATATGAGTGCTGGCCATTCTGTCGAGTAGGACAGATGTAAGGGCAACTGCCATTCTAGGAATGGAGGCACCTGGTCAGTTACCAGGAACACTCAGTCAGGTTGTGCAAATGAGCATGTAATCAGTCCTGGGAGATTTGCAGATGGTCTTTCGAGGTTTTTCCTATGGCATGTAATTCGGTGCCCTGGGACATCTGGCAAATGCTCTTTTGAGGTTTTGCTCTAGGATGGCATGTAATCAGCCCTGGGAGATACTATAGGTTGGGTTGTGTGCCCGTAATCAGTCCTAGGATGCTCTTGTGAGGTTTTTCCATGACCACATGTAATCAGCCCTGGGAGATCCTATAGGTTGGGCTGTGTGCCCGTAATCAGTCCTGGGATGCTCTTGCGAGGTTTTGTGGTGAGGCCACATGTAATCAGCCCTGGGAGATCCTATAGGTTGGGCTATGTGCCCGTAATCATTCCTAGGATGCTCTTGCGAGGTTTTGTGGTGAGGTCACATGTAATCAGCCCTGGGAGATCCTATAGGTTGGGTTGTGTGCCCGTAATCAGTCCTGGGATGCTCTTTTGAGGTTTTGTGACACACGTAATATGTCCTGAGGATTCTCTAGAATGGCCAGTGATGATGAAGACCTGCAGGTGGTGGGCCTACATCCATCATGAAATAGGGCTGGCTCTGTAGAACTTCCTATGACGAGATAGTACACACTTGATGATGACCAGTGGAGATCCAGATCGAGCTATGATCCAGATCCAGTTATGATGACTCCGAGAGATCTAGATCGAGTGATGATCCAGATCCAGCAGTGATGATCCAGATCGAGTGATGATCCAGATCCTGTCCAAAGAGATGATCCAGATCGAGTGATGATCCAGATCCAGTCTAGTGATGTTGATCCATATCGAGTGATGATCTAGATCCAGTGATGCCATTTTATGATGATCCAGATCGAGAGATGATCCAGATCCAGATGACTTGAAGACGAATATGACTTGAATATGAAGATGACTCAGATGATCCAGTTGATGCAGAGAAGAAGACCAGTGCTGAAAAATTGTGTCGAAAGAATACCTTCCTAGTTAAGAGGGAGTGTTGATGTATATGTAACTTCGGAATGTATTCTTCTATGTATTTTATATTATTGTAACCCCATGTTTATTCCGGGATGTTTCTATTATGTATTTGAGTCATGTGGTCATGCCCCGATGTTCCGATCGGGAGGATTATAATGTAAACAAGTAATATCAAGTCATTGGGTAAGTCCCCACTATTTAGGGGCACTTGAGTTATTATACACTAATTAAGGTGTAGGCTTGAGTAGTAATTATTAGGTTGAGTGCACTTCAAGTCAACGGAAGAATATAAATAGAGAGTGAGAGTCTCTCTATTTATCACTTGTGACTTAGCTCTCTTGCTCTCTCAAGTTTGGCGCACTTTTGGAGAAGGAAATCTTTGGCTTGACAGAAGACAGAAGGCTGCTATTGTGTTGGGAGGTCATCTTACTGTTTTGGGATCACATCTTGTGGTGATACTATCTTAGAGGAAGTTGAGGGGTTTTCTCCATTTATGGTTTCCCCTCCTAAAAGCTTTGTGTCTCTTGTCTCTTGTGATGTGCTTATGTGATTGCCGTGCTTGTTATTCTCTCAGTGAAAAGATCTTAACATAATGCTAGCTTAAATATTGAAAAACTAACATGCTTGTCACATTGGAACACCATGACCTAATTTTCACAAAAACCTCTAGTGGTCACGTTGCAATAAAACCCCTTTATAAACACGAAAAAATAAATTCCACAAAAATGTCCAATGAAAACATATTTCCTAATTTTATCCATTTAATAAGGTAACATGGTTGTATATTTTAACATTCTTGATATTCAAAAGTTACAATGATTTTGTAATTATTTATCCTATATGTTAGTAATCATCCACCATCTAATATAGTTATTCTTGATCTTAAAATATTTAAAATAATTACTTATAAAATTATTAAAAATTATTTCACAAAATAAATATTTAATATAGAAAGTTAACAAATAATACTTTGATTTTAATATAAATGTTTATTTTCACAAAATTCGTCATTGTTATTATATTTACTTTTAAATTCAGAATGATCATATTATTCATACAATCTATCTTAAATTTTAACTTTCTCATAACTTTTGACTTCTCCATAAAGTCACTTTTATTTTAATAATAAAAAATGTTGAAAAATAAAAATCTAAATTGAATGTCATACTTGAAACAAAGAATATAAGCCACTTAGTGGCTAGTATGTCTATAAGCTCATGCATTTTTTAATTGTCTTATTGATGAAGTCTCATGATTGGATTTTTGTTCATAGAGAAGATCGATGATACATATAC
>LPNX010498018.1:345565-398640 GCA_001517045.1 Pseudotsuga menziesii
GTTATGCAGTAATACACGGAAAAGAACAACATGTATGTCAAAACTTAATTTGCAAAATAAAATATTTAGAGTGATTGATTAATATGCTTTCCATTTTATCTTTTAAACCATATGCTAAATAAATTTCACTTTCTGTAATATTTCCATCTCCATTGCGATGTGCTTCTTTTACCAATAAAGCCACACCTTCCCATGATATTCCATGACCCAATTGTTCACATCGTTCAATCCATACCTTCGTCCAGTGAATATTTTTTGCGATGTATAAATGAATTGCATCCCACTCTCAACCAACTGCTTGATGACAATCAACATTAAAAGTCAAGATGGATGTAAATTTTCTGAATAAAGTATATGCTCTTAATTGGTGTAATAAATTGAAAATGCAATTAGAATATGAATGATATAATTAACATCCACTGCATAATAATTACCTTTCACCTTCCTTGATCTACCTTCCCCCTTCAGGTACTCCCCTTCAAAATTGTTATTGGATTCTGGATAAAAAATGTGATGTAAATTGTGGTTTGAGGCTAAATTAGGAAGATATTCACTAACATACAAAATGTTTTGGTATACCATATATCCTTCCATCATATAACCCTCATCATGTGCTCGTTGTCTCACCAAAACCTTCATAAATTTAAAGTTCCTCTCAACCATCCAAATGGACCTTGAGTGCACGGGTCCACACAACTCAATCTCCTCAACTTGGTGTATGAGGTAGTGTTCTTGTGCATTGAAAATTTTTGAAGGTAGATGCTTTTGCATTTCACACATGGGACGAGGAATTTATCCTCCAATACTTTATATCTTCTTTATGGATTTATTTAGATGTCAACCATATACAAGTGATGAAAACCAATAACGATATTGAACAAAAAAAAAACATTAAATTGCATATCATGAAACAGTGCACAAAAAGCAAATATAAATTATACGAAGAATTAAAGAAACACTAAGCACAAGCAATTAATCACTAGTTACCTCATGTATTTACCAAGATTATATATAACTTGTTTGACATTGTTGTCGAAGTTTTCCACGAGAGATAGAGGTAGACCATATTGTATCAATATACAAACCACATCATTTTTTAAACAAAGAGTATACAAACAAGAAAAAAAAATTATGCTATAAAATGAGAAAAAAATTATATGGACATAACAATAATAATTACCTTGATGAAGATGTGCCAATCATGTGTTTTGACCCCCGCAAAAACACCTTTTCTTGTTATGATATTCTTCAAGTTCGCAAAAATCCAGTGGGAAATTTAATTTTTCGCATTACTTCTTTAACAACATTGATTTGCTGCTCCATAAACATCCATGGAATTGAGTTTATTTTAATTTGGACTTTGTTGCTATGAAATTGGATGACATATTTCCTTGAATGGTTACCTTCTTGAATGTCTTTGAAAGCTTTCACAATTTTATCTTTCTCCCTCCTTAGCTCCAGTAGTCGCCATAATTTTTTAGTCACATTCTTTCCAATATGCATTGTATCAAACAAATGAGCAATTTGTAGGTGCTCATAGTAGAGCAACCTGCTAAATTTTATAGGATAAATTTTAATTCCTCGTGGAAACCCATTAATTCCTTCATGATCAAATGGAAATCATGAATATTAGTTTATAAATAAATTACATCAGAAATAAAATATGGCCACTACCGTAAACAACTCAGAATAAAAATTAAAATACATAACAATTCATATACAACGATCCACACACACCAGCTTGACGATTTCTATTGTATTGCATATTCCAAAGGTGAGGTGTTATTCTCTGTGGTTTTAATGCAATCTCCTGCTTCCCATTGAAAATATTTTTTTCGGTTGTTCTATACCTATCATTCTTAGAGAGGAAATGCCTATACTCATCAAACACCTCATTTCTTAAGCCTTTTGAGTGACGAGATTTTTTCTTAGGACCACAAAATGGACATGCAAATTGACCCTTTGTCTGAAGACCTACAATATATAGATATGGAATATCTATGCCAATTATAATTATATATAAACTATATTAACTAATTCATATATTTAAATGCAATTAAAGTGGAACTTAATAATACAAACCAGAAAACTGGGTTAAACCAGGGGCATCGTGTATTATCTGTACAACCATTGCATGGAATTGAAATTTCCTTTGTCATATTGTTCTAGATATATTTTACATAGTGATTCCATTCCATAACTTCAGTAGCTCATCTATAAGAGGTTCAATACATATGCATTCATATCTTTGACTTGGAACTTACCTGATTGATTTGAAGTACATATAAAATATATAATTATGAGAACCATTAAGATATATAAACCATGCAGAAGAGTAAAATAAAAAATATACATATGAAATTAGGAAACATAATATGACAAATGAGATGCCACAACTACATTAGAAGTAAAACAGTTATAGACACAAAATACTTGGAATAATCATCGACAACATTATGTGATCCCTCATTATTGACAACAATGGAGGAATGTTATTGTTGATAACAAAATAGGCCACACCATGTAAATGGATTTCATCTGTGAAAAAGGAGTAACACCATCCGCTTCCAAAGAAATCCTAAGATTACGTCGTTCTTCTTTAAAGTGAGGCCACTTTTGCTCCATATATCTAAAAGTAGAACCATATGCAGAAATTTGAATAACATCATCTTGACTTCTATTCCTGGCATGGAAATACATAAATTACGCTATGTTATTTTTGCTAAACAGTCTTTGAAAACGTGGAATGATGGGAATATAAAGAACCTTGTGAGGCACCTTTTTTGTAACTTGATCAGTTCGATATCTACTTATATGACATTCCATACATTCTATTGCAAATTCATGTTGATTATAATATATAACATGGTCATCAGGGCATGCATGAATTGCTTGATAAAGCATTCTATGTTATGGAGATACTCCATTTAATTTATTTGAATGGAAAGATGATATGGAGATACTGTTGAGAGTGAAAGGTATCTACAAGGTGACTATGGAAACTAAGGGAGAGCCCAATACTACTGTAGAGAAAATAAAATGGCACAACAGGAGGGATGAGGCCTATGGTCTTTTGTGTGTGAGCATTTCAAGAGACCTCCTCTTCCATCTTGATGGATTGACATCACCTAATGAAGTGTGGGAGAATATTGTAGATATTTTTGGTAAGATAGATGAGATGAGATACATCAAATTGAGAATGAATTGATCTCTTTGAGTCCCAATAGCTTTGAATCCTTGCAACTCTATTTTTCCAGGTTTAAAGCCCTTGTTTTGCACTTGTTTTGCATCTAAAACAGTGTGGAATTGAAAAGAAGGAAGAGAAACTAGTTTTGGCCATACTCTTAAATCTTGGCCCTAATTATTTAGTGTTTGTTTTGACCTTCCATTGCACCAAGTTGATAGCTCAAGCCTAGAAGATGCCTAATCTTGCAGAGTTCATGGAATCTCTCACACAAGAACAAGATAAATTTGTGATGATGGGCACCATCAAACCTTCCAAAGACTAAGGTTTGGTTGCTGGAGATTCAAGGGTGGATTCAAAAGGCAAGAAGAAAGATAAGAAGCTACCTGAGAAAAAGAGAGACAAGAACAAGTCTCACTAGTAGCCCCAAGGCTCCAAGAAGAACTTCTAGAAGAAGAAGAACAAAGGAGAAATGAGCAAGTGTGCATACTGCAGTAAGGGCTATCATCCTAAGAGCTCATGTATGAAGAAGTAAATTGACATGTTGACCTAACTCCTAGAGAAGAATAACATCTCCCTTCCTGATTGCTCAAAGAACAGGGAAGGAGGATCAAATTCAGAGGACAGAGAGAGAGTACATGCTTTGGTTGCTGCATATCAAGCTCACCTAGCTTCATCATAGACTCTGGAGCTTCTAGACATATGGTTTTGACCAAGGAGGCATTCTCCTCTCTTCACATGTCGAAAGGTCCACCAATAGTTCTGGGAGATGAATCTCTCATTGAAAGTTTGGGGAAAGGAAGGATTGATCTTGACCATGGTAAGTTCAATAATGTGTTGTATGTTCCATATCTTTCCTCTAACCTCTTGTTAGTGTACCATACGACTCACACAAGGACTCTAAAGAAGGTCATCTTCTCCCTTGATGATGTTGGGATCACAGAGATATCGAATGGTAAAGTCATTGCAAAAGGTGTTGTTGATCACACTTCAAAGGTATACATGTTTTCCCATTTTCTACCCTACTCAAACCCCTCTGCTCTTTTGATTCATGCTAATTATACAAGCAAGATTTGGCATGAAATATTTGGCCATCTTAACTATAAGTATATTTCTGCTCTCAGTGAAAAAGATATGGTCATAGAGTTACCAAAGACTAAGTTTTCCAAGGGAGTCTGTGAAGGTTGTATCCTAGGAAAACACCCAGAGCACAAATTTGAGAAAGCTAGTCATGAGAGAACCTCTACACCTCTTGAGTTGATCCATAATGATGTTGCTGGTCCATTTCCTCATATGTCCTTGAGTCAATACAAATATGAATTGACCTTCATAGATGACTTTTCTAGGTATTGTTGGGTTTACTTCCTAAAGCATAAGTCTGAAGTTTTTGACCTCCTCAAAGTTTTAAGGCCTTGGTTGAAAACTCGTCTCGGAGGAGACTCAAGATCCTCAGATCTAACAATGGTGGTCAGTATGTCAAGTCTAAGTTCATTCAATATTGTAAAGATGCAGGTATTCAGATGCAGCATTCGATCCCTTACACACCATAGCAAAATGGTGTTAATGAGAGAAAGAACAGATCACTGACATTAGAGGAAATATCAACTCAAAATGGGCCTCTTAGAAAAAATTAATAAAATAATAGTTAAAATAATAAAATAATATTTATTAATTTTGGAGGAATAAAAGAAAAAAAATACCTTTTTGTTTGTATTTTCGACATATATCCCCGTGTTTTTACTCAAATTTCAATCAAGAGAGATCGTTAGATGTGGAATTAAATTCCGCATCCAATGAGTACCCACTCGGCATACTTTTGACGGACCCCGCTACCCGAATTACAAGAAATACCTGAAAAAACATGATGATGATGTCATCATCATGTTTTTTCAGGTATTTATTGTTTTTGGGATAGAAAAGTCCATCAAAATTATGCCGAGTGGGTACTCGTTGGATGCACAATTTAATTCTGCATCCAAGGAGCTCTCCTGATCGAAATTTGAGTAAACACACGGGGAGATATGTCAAAAATACAAACAAAAAAAGTAGCTTTTTTAATGATACCTATCCCCAAATTTATATTAAAAAATGTTAAGACCTATATGGTATTTCAAATTTAAAGGAATTTCATTGGCTAAGACATGAGGACATGGAATTTGATTTAAAGTTAAAAGGCCCATTTTGAGTTGAAATTTCCTCTAATGAGGAGATGGCAACTTGTATGATGGAGGCTAAGACTTTGCCACCAAAGTTTTGGGCGGAGGCTATAAAAAATGCATCCTACATCCAGAATAGGGTGCCTCATAAATAGCTTTATGGTATGACTCCCTTCAAATCTTGGAGTGGGCACAAGCCAGAAGTGACCCATTTCAAAATTTTTGGCTCAAAGGCTTGGGCTAGAATTCCAACTGAAAAGACAAAGGCTTTGCAGCCCCAAAGACAAAAGTGCCTATTTATTGGGTATTCTGAAGATTCAAAAGGGCACAAGCTGATCAAATTGAGCACAAACACATCCTTCATTGAAAGGAGTGTTCAGTTCCAAGAAGAGCCTTTAGTAGCAGTTGATGTTGGAGAGTTTTCTTCACCAACAGAACCATTGAATGTAAGTGGAGAGACAAATGAGTTTGCTAATTCTGATATGTATAATAATGATGATTTAATTGTATATATTGACAGTGCTACAAGACAAAAATGGAAATCAAAGACCATTCATGCAGCTGGAGAACTAGCTGAAAATCCTAGTGACCCTAGGAGGACTAGATCTCAGTTTGAGAGTGACCTGTGTATGAAAGACCATTTGTTTGCAGAGAAGTGATATATTATAGTTGAATAATACCCATAGACATATTAATATGAATCACATGATCCAATATGGAAAAAATCCATGAAAGAATAATTCAGCTCGCTCCAGAAGAACAACACTTGGCAATTGGTTGATCTTCCCCCAGGGAGGAAGCTAGTTGAATGTAAGTGGATTTTCAAGAATAAGTTTTCTGCTGATGGTTCACCTTTGAAATATAAGGAAATATTTTTATCCAAGGGATACTCACAGGTACATGGTATTGACTACAATGAAACCTTTGCACCAGTGGCAAAGATGGACTCCATAAGGCTAGCTTTAGCCATTGCAGCTTCGAAGCAGTGGGAGATACATCACATGGATGTGAAGTGTGATTTAATAAATGTATATCTCACTAAAGATATTTACATGCAGCAACATCAAGGGTTTGGTTCTAATCCACCTTTTGTGTGTAGGTTAAAAAAATTATTGTATGGGCTCAAGCAAGCCCCCAGGGCTTGGTATGTCAAGATTGATGGATTTCTGCTATCATTGGGTTTTGTTCAATGCAATCCTGATAGTAATGTTTATCTGAAACTAATTCATGGTTCTTTGATGATTATTATCTTGTATGTGGATGACCTTCTGATTACAGCAATTTCAAAGAAAGAGATTGCCTCCTTGAAGGATGCAATGAACCATGCCTTTTCTATGACTGATTTGGGGTTGTTGAGCCAATTCTTGGGTCTCAAAATTGGTCAATCCCAAGATGGAATCAAAGTAAAACAGTCCAAGGATGCCTTATATTTGTTGAACAAGTTCATAATGAAATATTACCAGCCAAGAAAGACTCCCTTGCTTTCAAGAATTAAGCTTGAAGAAGCAGGTTCTTCTCCTATGGTAAATAATACAGTATATAGGCAGTTGATTGGGTGTTTTATTTACCTTACACACACTTGAACTAACATTAGAGGAAATTTCAACTCAAAATGGGCCTCCTAAAAAAAATTAATAAAATAATAGTTAAAATAATAAAATAATATTTATTAATTTTGGAGGAAGAAAAGAAAAAAACTACTTTTTGTTTGTATTTTCAACATATCTCCCCATTTTTTTTATGATACCTATCCCAAAATTTATATTAAAATTTTTTTTAAGACCTATACGGTATTTCAAATTTAAAGCAATTTCATTGGATAACACATGATGACATGGAATTTTAGTTAAAGTTAAAAGGCCCATTTTGAGTTGAAATTTCCTCTAATGTCTTTCTTATGCAGTTAATGTGGCTTCAGGATACATGGATCAGCCTCATGAGATCCATTGGAGATCAGCCAAAAGGATCCTTAACTTTGTTCAAGGAACAAGAAATCATGGGATCTTCTACCAAGCTAAATATGATGTTGATTTGCTTAGGTTTACTGATAGTGGTTGGGAAGGTGACAAAACAGATCAAAAGTCAACATCAGGATATATGTTCATGCTTGTATAAGGACCAATTAGCTGGTCAAGCAAGAAGCACAGTTCCATAGCACTCTCATCTATAGAAGCAGAGTACAGAGGAGTTGTAAATGCAACAACTCGATGTTTATGGTTGTAGGGAATACTTGGTGAGTGTGGATTCAATTTAGAGTTTTCAACTATTATCTATTGTGATAATCAGAACACCATTTGAATCTGCAATGATCTAGTTTAGAGATAGAGAACCAAACACATTGAGATCCATATGCACTACATCAGACAGCTTGCGCATGATGGCACCATTCACCTACTCTTCTGTGCATCTTCAGAACAAGTAGCAGACATCTTCACAAAATATTTTTGTGATAAGACATTCAACAATCTCAAATCACTATTGGGGATTGCTAATCATGCTATGAAGCATTATTGATGACAATATTTTCAAATTTTGTTTTACTGTCCATGTTTAAGGGAGGATTTTCCCACTGGGTTTCTGCCTCTTTCCTTTGTTAAATGGACATGCAGTATGTAAAGGGTGACTAATCCTTCGTGCTAGGCCCTATATTTTTCTTATATTTACTCATAAATTCAGGATTAATGGGGGTTTTTAGAATAATCAACCCATAGTTACCTACCTTATACATTAATTAATTTAGTTTTGTCTTATTTTCCTAGTTTCCTATATTCCACTCTATGCAAGTTGTCTTCTACATGTCATAGAAGGAAAACTTGATAAAACTGAGTCATGGAGTGCTTGGGAAACCTCCTGTAAACCATATTTATCACATTTTATTTATTCCAGATCCTCCAAAGCACATATCTGCTTTTTCTGCAAAGCTTCCTGTTTTATTTAGCAATAAGGAAAAAGGGAAAGCAAGACTAGGTGTAGTTGACTTGTTTTTTTCCCACATCATCCTCCATAATTTTCTCCTAATAAAATCATGTATGAGTTGTCTTTCCATCCCTTATTAGCTTTCCTACTTGACTTTTCCAATTCGTGAGCCTCTAAGTGGATTTGGAAACTACTTTATGCACCTATGGGGGATTTGACTAGATTTAGTAAGCCTAATTTTTGACTATTTAAAATGGAATCCTTATGCATTTGAATCTATCATGTAATTATATATTGTATAAGCCTATGAATTCATAAGGTTGGATATTGTACACTTATTCAATACATATTAGTGTTATGCTCCAATTTCAGTCTCCTTTGTGAGTGTAATTGTTCTATCACTTGGGTTCAATTTCCACATTCTAATCTCTTTTATGATGGAAGAAAATTTTTTATATGTACGAGGTAAAATATTTGATGGTGGTAACAAAACTTCAGCTATCAAGCTACATAAATATATATATACTTAATGTGGTAAATAAATAATATCAACAAAACAAACTTCATCCATATGATAATCAATAATGAATTAACAATACAATTATTATAGCAATACAAATATACTTTATCACGATCTTATATATCTGATGGATTATTTTACATGTCTTAGCATCTGTGTGATTGATATGTTTGAAAAACCATTGATAACCCTCAAGTTCATTATCAACAATACTGCAAAGAGAAGATCTGTTTTGGAGCCTTCATAAAGGTGTTCATATGCCTTATTGAGAAGAGGTATATCATTTTCATTATCAACTTCATAAATATTTTCATTATCATCGTTATCACCATCATCCATTCTAACATTAAATGAATCATGGATCAATGTATTTGTAGCATCATCTTCAACTATGCTATCAGTATGATCATCTTGTTCAATATGATCATTCACCTATTCTCCATTAAACGTAGACACTCCATGATCCTCCCGAACTTGTTCTGAAAGTACTTCCTCTGGACGATATGTCGTAGGGTGTCTTTCCTTTATAAATACATGAAAAAATCAATAGATATAAGTTAAGATAGGAAATATTAAAATAATACATACATTTACCAAAGCAAAGAATATAAAAAAATTTATAATGCTAAACATACAAATGGACGATATTGATTCCCCCCCTCTATGTGTCCATGTTCCCTGCAATGTTTTATGGCTATTGAGATCAATATTCTGCTCCTCTTAAATCCGCTGCATTGAGTACATGGAGAATAACATTTTCCGTCACCCCTTCATTTCGGTGTGTCCCATAGTCTAGCAAGGAATTGTTGATCGTGTTTGTTCGGATCAGGATTATTTCTATTTGAAATTTTGTCATAAACTTTGTGAATGAATACTATCGACAATCTTAAAAATCAAGTTCCACGCATCACAATTTTCTCAAATGGAGGTTTGTCAAAGAATAAAAAATTCCTGCAAACTATCTGTCGAAGAAAAAAAATATCGTAACCGCCCTTCGAAGAATAAAATAATTCCTCAAATCATTTGTCGAGGAATAAATCATTTATCCAAACCATCTGTTGCTTCTATAACAACCATGTCAGAATGTTTAAAAATGTTTATATTTATAATTCGGGAGTCATTGAATATCCGACGATATGAACCTACTTACCTTTGGAAATAAGTGTTTATACTTTTTGACATGTGTCTTTATATTATTTGGAAAAATATCCCAAGAACATAAAAAATATTACGACTCATCCTTCGAGTGTCATTGCAAATTTGACACACTAGTGTTGCATATCTGACAACCTAACGTCAAAAATCTGATGATTCATCCTTCAAGTCTGCTCACAAATTCGACACACTAATGCGTCATATCTGACGACATAGTGTCACAAAGTGTGATGGAAAAACAAATGATAATGTCATCGCAAATTAGACACACTAATGTCTCATATCCGATGACCTAATGTCTCATATGTGATGACATAGTGTCACAAAGTGTCTTCGAAAAACCTATGATAAGGTCATCGAAAAAATGTTGATAAGTGTCATCACAAATTCGACACACTAATGTCTCATATTCGATTACATAATGTCGCATATCCAACGACATAGTGTCACAAAGTGTCGTCAAAAAACCTATGATAAGGTCGTCAAAAATTAAACAATTCGTAAAGAAATTTTAACGTACAGTACTTTTCATCATTGAAAACTAACAAAAATGTACTTTACATCAGATGTCGTCAGATTTTGGGTTCAAATCCTATTGTGGGATGTAGCTTGGTGCATGATCATGTGATATCATTGCAGTATTTCCCATCTACAGAGAAAGCTGTCGACATTTTCACAAAGAGCTTCACAAAGAATACATTCACCTATATGAGGTCACTCCTTGGAGTGGGTGACACATGTTGATGGCTAATATTCACTTTCATACTTTTATTAATGTCCATTTAAGAGGGGATGTTTTGTTCCCATGATGTTTTCCACCTTACCTTGGTTATATGGACAAATACATTTTTGTAGAGCTGACTTGAGATTTAGTTTCCAAGGTCTCAATTTTTGATGTGGTTACACTAAGTAAAAATTAAGGGGTGGGGGGGGGGGGCAGGGGGGGGCAGGTTTAGAGCATCATACAATCTAGTACCATGGTCAAATACACCTAGGACACACTTTCATTTATTTTGTACTTATGTCATATGGTCAAAAACTTTGTTATCTTGGTTTATAAAGGTATTTGGGGGGTTTTCGACTTATTAATGCACTCAAGCTCCCACATTTGATAATTCAGGAAATGCATGCACCCTCACTTATGATATTTTAGTCCTTGGTTCATTCCCACTCCTTAAAATAGGGAACTAGTTTGACTAGAGGTGCCCATGCATTGTATTTGAGTGTTTTTTTTTTTATCTCTTTTGGACTATTTATTCTTGTCTAGAGTTGCTCCCACTCAACCCTACACTCCAACACACACATAATACTATAATTTATGTCTTATCATACTTCCCCACATTCACGTGGCCATTCATGATTGTTTGCAGTGGTTTAGGAGCTCATTGGTCCACCTTGGGGGGTTTGAGGTCCAATATAAGCCTTTGATATGCATTCCTCTCATTTTCCTAAACAAAGAATAAAAATTCTAACCTACTGTATTATAATGATGTTAGATACATATTTACATGTTGGAAAGTAATAGAAAATTCTCTTTATGGCACTATTCATATGTGTTAATTTTTATCTTTTCACTATTTTTCTGCATATTTTGTAAAAATTTTGAGTTTTGAGGATTCCCTGACCTCCTAGATATTATTGTGAATAATATTTTCACCCTTGACATGGAAAGAAATTCCTGGTAGAGCAGAGAATTTCTCCCTCTCTTAGTGGGAGTGTTTAAAGTACAACTTCAAGAGTCACTCCCATGAGACTTGTGTTGTATCAAGTCTGGAATATATGTCGTATTAGGTTCAGATAATCTCCATGGAACTCATGTTATATTAATTTAACTAACTTATGTTGTATTAAGTTAAATATCTTATGTTGTATTAATATAGGACCTTTTCTTATTCAAGAGAGATGCTTGTATTGGGATCCTATGTTGAATTAATATCACGACCTTATGTTGTATTAAGATTGGATACTTGTGTCATATCAACCCAAATGATTCTCCTAGACGGTACCCTATGAGATGGTTCTCCTTAAGTGCATATTGGCTTGTGTTGTATCAAGTCTAGAACTTATGTTGTATTCAGTTTAGGGTCTTGTGTTGTATTAAGACCACATGACTTATGGTGTATTAACTCTGAAGGCTATACTATCTGATGTATGGATAGTCATGGTCACCAAGTGCTACAAGTCTCCTTTAGGGATTAGCTACCCCTAAAGTGATTTAATTTAGCATATGAATACATGACCCAAGGTAATACATATGATCATAGGTTCATAACAATTCTTATGAGTATAATATGACAAAGATGATTAATTAATTAAACACCCATGGACCATGAAAAAATTATTAACAATAAATGATATGAGCATAGAGATAGAGTAAAATTCAAATTTCCTATGTCATACCTCAAGTGAAATTGAATTGCAAAGAGATCAGTTAAGTTAAATTTGTGGAAAACAAGTGGTTGTTGAAGATGACATTGATGGTGAATCACTAATTGTTTAGTTACATTCAATTCAGTTCAATTAAACTCAGTTATGTTCAATTACATTTAGTTCTATTCAGTTACATTCAATTACATACACTTTCATTCATTTTAGTTTAGTTCAATCAATTAACACTCAGTTAGAGGCAATTAACACTATCTAATTAATGGAGGGCGCATATCTTCAGTGTGGGAGATAATTACAAGGTGAAAACTTGGCACCAAGTCAAGGAAGGTGCACTTGTTTTTAAAGTGTTATGCACTTGGGAAGGATGAGGCATTATTATGAGTTATCTCTATTCTCTAGTGTTTCTTAGATATCTCATTTGAGGTAATCTGCAAGTGTTGTAAAATCATTCTATGCAATTATCTATCATACTAAAAGGATTGTTTGTAGGATTTTTTATCCTCCAGATTTGGATAATTTTCCTAGGATACATCATGTGTCTTATTGATCAAAGAATTTGTGAGATTGAATTATTTATGAGATATACATGCTGTTAGCAGGAATATTTCACCTTATGCGGACATAAGTTGTTCCTTTGGTCTGAATGGTTCAGATCCAGAACAAATGAACGACAAAGGATGAAGACCCTCCCTAGATATCGTAGATACCTGAAATGCTTGCTTAGATAGTAAACCTATGTACCTGTAATCAGATTAAACACACAAACACATCAAAGCTACCAGAACATAATCTAGTAATCCATGTCAGTGACTAAGGAATCCAACAACATTTACATGTGAAATAAAACAACAACAATAAAGTGGGACAGAAATGAGCTTTGCATTAAGATTAAAATGGAGATTCAGTTTACAACCAATTAAGCCTTAGTTTTGACATGCATCTCCATGAAACCAAAAATTTCATCCCCATAAGCTCCAACATTTTTCTCTATGCTCTCCAATAGCTTGGGCCAAGTGGTCATTCCAACAACATAACAATACTTCAATGGTTGTCCCCCTCAACCATGGATATGAGCTTGTATTTATAAGGCTCAATGGATAGGAATGGTTGAGGGATTTGTTGATGAGGTGGCCTCTAAGGTCCTAGGATGAGGGATCTTGAGATCAACTGATCCATAATCATAGGGATAAGGGAGGACATGAGGCTCATGATCTAGAAGCCTTGAGAATCTTCTCTTTTTCCCATTTTACCCAGTGTACTGCTTTTCTCCTTCTATGACCGAGCGGTTCAGGTAAGAAATGCTTATGGACCAAGGGCTATAAGCGGTGGCACCACTTATGGATAACAAGGCACAGGTGGTGCGAGCAAGGTACCACACATGGATAAAGAGGAAAGTGCGGTGCTGAGTCTTTTTTATGAAAAGACTGACAAACAACATGGTTTTCCATTCCAAGTGGTGGGATTAAGGGCAAATGGGTATGTCAAAGGTCTTATCACATGATGATGACATGATTTTGGTATATCACATGCACTGGATTTGTTTATAAATTTTTTTAAAGGTCAAGCATCTCCATTGGTGCTCAAAATTAACAATAGGATGGTGTTTTTATAGGATGAGTCTTTGATAAATATCATGGGCACAATTATGACAAGTGTGCCATTTTTCATGCCTCAACTCCCTCACACTTTGTGCATCATGAATTTTGTGGCCCATTTCATTTTGCTGCTTTATAGGTTACTGAGACATTTATTTACTCTCATTGATGTCATGTCGATGCAAACTTGGATTTAAACTTCTTACAATTTAAAAGTGATGTTTTTCACATGTTTTTCCCTTTAAGTCTATTTCTAGATTGAGTGCATGAAGGTCATGACTCTTAAGAGGTATTCTAGGTAGCATTCCTTGTGGCTTATTTGAACCAGGTTGATTAATATTAAGAGTTTTTTTGAATTTATCAAGTGATAAGAAAATTAAAATGTAGGTGTAAATCAATGTACCAACTTACACATACGATGGAAAATAATTTGGATGGAAGCCCTAAATTGTTTGATGTTTTGAAATTTGGAGTTTGAAGAGAGGGAAATTGTTCTAACAAGTATCTAGAGGGGGGAGATAGCCTATTTTATTTATGGGGAGGTAAATTGAAGGAGTTTATAGTGTTTGATTGGATTAAAAAATGGCCTCTCAATTTTTCCAATTAACACCAAAATTGGTGGTTTTCAATTAAAAATATGGTAATTTATGGTTTGAAGATAAGGGCATTGGTCTAACAAGTATTTGGAGAGGGTAAATACCTTAATTTTTTTATACAAAGGGAATTTGAAGGATTTTATATTTTTTGGTTTGATTTACAAATGGTTTCTAAAGTTTCCTAATTTAAACCAAAATTAGTGGGTTTTAATTAAAATTTTTGATAATCTATGTTAAGAATGGAAAAAAATATGATAGATGTGTTTGATTTACCTCTTGGATGATGAAATATGGGTTAAATTACCTCCCCTTAACCGAAATCACACCCCTTCTATCTTCATTTCTTTCTAAACACACGTTCCTTCTTAGCAAATAAGCACATGGTTCGTGGCATGTGGGCTTAATATAATTTTTAACATTTAAGAAATGTTCTATCATTTTGTAGTTACAAAACACATGCTCTTTTTTTTTTATCTATCTTATATGTCATATGACATGTTGGGCCTGGGATTAACCAAACCAAGCGTTACATAATGGGAGTGCATTGTATATTTATGAAAAGGTAACATGTTTCCTAAAAGTAGAATTATATCTAAAAGGCTCATAATCTTCTTGCACACACCTGTAATTTTGTTGATTGATTGTTGAGTGTATTTTCCCTTATTTTTATTTCGAGTTTCTATTCTCAGGTTTAAAATAATGAGTTATATTTCCATGAAAAGTTATTAGACTTGGACTAAATTAGAGCATCAGACTTAGCAACAATAAGAGAAAAATCCAATATTTTTCCAAGTAAAAAATTATTAAAAATTAAATAACATATATACATGCACAAATGTAAATACAAACAACTAGAGACCGAATATGAGACTCTAATTGGCCTCCAAAAAGTATCAACTATTGAGTACATACTTTGTCATAAGTCATGACTCATGATTCATCAATATCATCAACATACTCTCATCCTAGAGAATTTCCTCTAGGACAACCTTTGGATCTGTTGTACTCCCATCTTGAGGCACTTCCTCTAAACATCCAACACTTGAATAATGCAATGGACCTAGAGCCTCTGTATGTGTTGTAGTCCCATATTATGAGTCTACACACTATAGTTTGAGTTGTTTGATTTCCCATTTTTAGATATTATTTGGTATAGTTTACTCAAGTGAAATGCACAAATTATGTGTAAAATACTATGCTACAACTCCATACATGCAATAATAATTTTTATTAAATGCCATTATGCATAAGTACGACTTGATTTGACGTCCTAATTAGTCTTGACATGGAGGGCATGCATGCGATTCTTTAATAAATATTGGACTTAACTTTATCCATTTGTTTAATAAATATTCATATTGTATTTGGAAGAGGTTAAAAAATGATATTCCATTATGTTGTTGACTAAACTTGATAAGTAAGTCCCCTTGATATGTCTACAAATTAGTAAGGTAAAGATGTATAGAACTGATAATAGGAGATTTATAGTATTAATTAATTGGATAAGTATTAAATATTGTTTAATACTAATCTATTTTCAATAAAAAATTGTGGAACATTCCCATAAGTTTCAGGTCAAAAATATACTTCTCGAATACTGAATAAAGAATATGGACATTACGGGATGACAACATCGATAATAGTGTGTGTTTTCTAGTCATAGTTAATCAAGTGAAGTATACTGTAGGTTTGTGTTTGTACATAAATGAATTATTATTGGGATATGTTTTATTATAATGATTCATGGTTCTTTGTGGCTAATATGTTTGAAGTCAAAGGAAAAAAATCATACCCCATTTCCTGAAATAGAGTGAAGGAAATCGAGTACATTAGGAAAAAACTTCCTATATTCTTGACAAGAATGAGATACTGTTATGGAATATATCCTATTCTAAGGTAAAAGTTAAACGACAAGACTATAAACCTACATAGGCCACTATGGACATGGAGGATTCCATGAGAGAGGCATATCCACATCTATTTCATATTTGAAATAGATATAGATAGAACACCTAGGATGGTTTTAAGTTCTAAGGGGGGAGAATATAATTTCCCCCATGTTTTACATTAATTTGACTTAAGTGAAAATTTGAATTTCAGGACTAAGTGCAAAATATTTTATTATCTAGGTTGAAATTGTGCAAGATAATAACTTGCCACTTGGCCTCACGAGAAGAACGTAAAATAAAATGGTGAACGCTATTAATAAGATGTTAGGAAGTTCAGAAGGACATTTTAGAAATTGATGAACCATGACCCCATTGGTGGGGAACATGAACCTACTGCTCAAAATAGGAGAATGACAAATGTCAAGAGATAGTTTTGTTCAAATAAACAATTTAAATTTAGGAAGGGATCCATGGCCAACTGGTTCCCAAGGAGGAAAAGTTGAGAGTTGAGTAAGAACTAGGAAAATATCTTTTATATACATAGGTGTGAGGACAGGATGATGCTCAGTATGAATGTGAATCTTGTTATTTGTGAACACTTGATGTGTTAATAATTTATTTTGAGTTGAAGAGATTTGGTTAGTTAAGCAAGAATTAGTTCCACTTTGAGAGAATATGAGATTTTGTTTGAAAGAGAGTTGTTATAGTTGAGAGTAGGTTGTCAGACCCTGTGGTGGAATTATTTATGCTAGAGGATATTTAGGGAGTTATTATTGAACAAGATGATTGGTTTTCAGTGACCTATTCTTTGGTGGAACATGGTTATTTCAACTATGTTTTCTGTAAAATGGTTGTAGTTAATATATGTATTCAAAATATGCATAATTTTTATTTTATCATTATTTTTATGTTAATTGTTATGTCGAAATATATCTATCCTATTAATGTATTTTAAACCTCTCTCTCTCTCTCTCTCTCTCTCTCTCTCTCTCTCTCTCTCTCTCTTATTTGTTTGCTTTTTAGTTATTCATAGACTGTAAATTTCCTATGTTCGTGGAATATTTTTCATTTGTTAGCTATTAAATTGTTAATTATTGCAAGTTAATTAGCATAGATCAGACATGGAAGGACTACTCGTACTATTATATTTACCTCTTTCAATCCATATCAATCTTCTACTTTTATCTTAAATGAAGGAATTCGAGAATATTCATTTCAAATTGTTTATATTCACTCAGAACATTATAGATTGCATACTATCTATTTCCTATGTTTTTTATTATATCATATGTTTTATAGTTTATTTTGTTTTGGTACATTAAATACACATACATAGTTGTATAAAATAAAAATACATATGTACAAAAACATATTAAACACAAAACCCAAATTAGAAATTGAAATAGCCATAAGTAATGTTAGTTTTTTAACATTAAGCAAATATTATATTAGGATATTTAACTGAGAGAACAACAAGCACAACAATCAAACACAAGAGACAATGAACACTGTGTTTTTCCTCGGGGAAACCATAAATGGAGAAAACCATGCAACTTCCTTAGAGATAAAATCAGCACCAAAAGTAAAACCCAAAATAGTAAGATGATCTCCCAACAGCAGTAACCTTCTTTCTTCCTAGCCCTAGTGTCTTCTTCTTCCTCAGCTATGCGCTACAACTAAGTGTGAGTGAGTGTGTGATAAATAGAGAGGCTAGCTCTCTATTTATACTAGTTCCTGACTTGACTAAACCCTACTAGGGCCGAATTCACTAGGTGAGTCTAACAACCCTAGTGCCCTGAAACTACAGGGACTTTAACCCTTGAACAATAGGAGGGTTACCCACCTTGACTTGACATGACTTGTTTAAATTATAGAAACTTCCGATCAGAACATCGGGGCATGACATGACTCAATTACATTACAGACACATCCTAGAATAAACATCGGGGTATAATACATAATAAATACAAGTGAATACATTCCAAAGTTACAATTACATCAACACTCCCTCTTAACTAGGAAGGTATTCTCTCGACACAATTTATCAGCACAAGTATTCTTCTTTGTATCATCTAGATCATCCTCAAGTCATCATCATATTCACCTTCAATTCATATCCATATTCAAGTCATCTTCATCTTCAAGTCATCTTTATCTAGATCTGGATCATCACTCTATCTGGATCATCATCACTGGATCTCGATCATCCCTCAATCTGTATCATCACTGGAGCATCATTAATGGATCTAGATCATCCCTTGATCTGGATCATCACTACTGGATCATCATCATTGGATCATCATGGGTGCTATCTCATGATTCTTCTCATCACAGGAAGCTTTACAGAGCCAACACTTTTTCATGCTGGTTGTAGGCCTAACCTCCATGTAGATCTTCTTCCAGCACCTATATATGACCCTAAGTTAGAATGTCCTACCCAAAACTTATATCTAATCATGTAGGAACCAATCCTATAATCATATCAGAAAGGCACACCCAGCACTCACATCTGACCATGTGGAAACACATCCCACAACCCTGTCAGAAAGGGGCAGCACTCACATCCGACAACCAATGTCAAAAAGGCTGAGACTTACACTCGGCCATGCAAGGAACCAATCCTCCATGCCGAAAGGCTCTGCACTTACATCTGACAACCAATGTGAGAAAGGCTCAGCACTTATATTCGACCATGCAAGGAACCAATCCTTCCGAAAGGGATCTGCACTTACATCTAACAACCAATGTTAGAAGGGATCTGCACTCACATCTGATCATGTAGGAAGCAATCCTATAGTCACATCAGAATGGCTCTCAGTCCCAGACTGAGCTTTTGTGGTAACTGAACATGTGGCTCCATTCCAAGAATGGAATTCAATGCTTATATAAGATCATGTAGGAAACAATCCCACAGTCACATTAGAATGGCTCCACACTCACATTTGACATGGAAGGAACCAATCCTCTCACCATGATAGAATGGATCAGCCCTTACATCTGACCATGGAAGGAACCAATCCTCTCACTATGTCAGAATGTCTCATGGACTCATCATTTCTCTTTGGAGTGAACCTCGATCCGGAGAACACGAAGCTTCTCCCTGAAGTATTCAAACTTCACCCTAGCCAATGGCTTTGTCAACACATCAGCTATCTTTTCATCCATCGCAACATACTGGAGCTTCACTGCTCCCCTCTACACCATATCCCTGATATAGTGATACTTTATCTCAATATTCTTCAACTTGTCATGGAACATCGAGTTCTCTGACAACTTCATGCAACTCTGGTTGTCACAATGTATATAAGTAGCATCCATCTAGAGATCAAATAAATCAGACAGTAGCTTCCTCAGCCATACTACCTCACAACTAGCTGAGCAAGCTGTGACATACTCTTCTTCAGCTGTACTCAGTGCCACATAGGATTGCTTCCTACTAAACTAGGATATCACACCTGATCCAATATTCAAGCAACAACCTGAAGTTCTCTTCCTATCGATGACACTTCCTACCCAATCTAAATCAACATAACCCTCTAGGTTAATCTTCTGATTCGCCTCATACATGAGCCCATAATCAATTGTACCTGTCAAGCGCCTCAAAATATGCTTTCCAGTAATGAAGTGAACATGTCTCGGATCTGTCAGGAACTGGATCAAGGTGTTCATAGCAAAGCAAATCTCTGGTTCCGTGTTTATCAGGTACATCAAGGACACAATCATCTGATGATACATCGTAGCATCAACCGCTTTTGATGAAGCATCACTCAATAGTTTAAGGTTCGATGCCATAGGTGTGGTCCTGGCCTTGTAGTCCATCATCCCAAACCTCTTCAAGATCTCTACTACATACTTCCCTTATCCACGGGATATTCCATCCACATTCTGCCACACCTCCATGCCTAGAAAATAATGCATCATACCCAAGTCCTTCATTTCAAACTTGGCAGTAAGCTTTCTCTTTGTATTAGCAATCAACCGATCCATACTTGTTACAAACATATCATCTACATATAGTAGGAGCATCACTAGGTTGCCATATTCAACCTTGTAGTAAAGGTTGGAATCTGCTTTACTCTTGGTAAATCCCAAACTGAATAGAAAGCCATCAATTCTTCCATACCATGTCCTAGGTGCCTGTTTCAAATAGTACAGGGATTTCTTCAATCTACACACATGAGACTCACTGTCATATGTCTCAAAGCCGAGTGGCTTCTCTACATACACTTCCTCTTCCACTACACCATTCAAGAAAGTAGTTTTGACATCCATCTGGTGTATCTTCCACTTCATCACTGCAGCGAGAGCAAGTGCTGATCTAATGGAAGTGTATCTAGCTACAAGTGCAAAGGTTTCTTCATAATCTATTCCTTATTTCTATGAGAATCCACAAGCCACGAATCTTGCTTTATATTTTTCTATCCTACCATTTGCAGCATGCTTGATCTTGTAGATCCATTTAGAAGTTATAACCAACTTCCCTTCTGGTCTTGGGACAACATCCCAAACATCATTCTTCATGATCAATTGATACTCTTCGATCATAGAATCCTTCCATTATTTCCATTCTGCCGCTTCTTCATAGTTGGAAGGTTCTTTATTGATAAAGTCACATAGTAAAGTTACATATCCAGAGCAGGATCTGGTTCTCTTTCATTCTCTGTGATTCTCTTTCGGAGCCCCATATCTTTCCGGACCTTGGATAGCTTCTCATACCCAAGTAGGATTCCTCTTGTGAGGATTCTTCTCTTGAGGTGGATATACAGGTTCTTGAGGTTCTTCAAATTCTTGATCTTCTTCTTGAGTTTCTTCGCTCATGGTTGTATCATGAATTCTAGGTGCTTCTGCTTCTTTAGGTTCTTCAGCAGGTCTCTTTCTGGATTGTTGTAAGCCGATTCTTCATCAAATGTCACATCCCTACTGATGTCGATCTTCTTGATTCCTGGGAAATATATTCTGTAAGCTGTAACGTCCCGGTTTTGACCTCGTTTGCATGATGTATATAATGTGATTAATCATGGTGAGGATCTAAAGGCAAAAGCCCCACCATTGATTTGGTTGTGTATGTTTCGACAATGGGGATAGTTGTCGATGGTATATCATGCTATTTGGCACATTATAATTCGGCATCATGTAAATACACACATCAAATAAAATAAAACACAACCAGCTATGGCAGTGCAACATTGAATGAAAAGGGTATAATTCCAAAGGATAAGGGGGTGGGGGATGTCAAACCTTGGTCTATGGGGGAAAACCCATGTGTTTCCACCTTGTTGTTTTGTCATCTTCCTTGTCTCATCCAACATCTTCCAACCTCTTTATTGCTTTGGCTGAGTAGTTGAGGCAGTTATGGCTGCTGGTGGTTGGGGGCAGTTATTGCTTTTGGGAGTGGGGTGACAGGACTGTCAGTCCCTTTCCCACACACCCACTCCAACCCACGACTGCCTTCACTCCACTCTGGGATGACTCCATTCTCTCCATGGTCTATTGGTTCCTCACGTTCTGCTGTCCATCCACGTGCAGAGGAGGTTCGGCTTCCTCACGTCGGTTCACTCCCAACATAGGGAAGCACGTAGGAGGAGGTCGACTCAGTTCCCTCACGTGTTGGTTAGTTTACTGTCAGTTCATCTCCTCACGTGGGCTGAGTGAGGAGGGTGTGCGAACTCTGTTAGGGGGATCCTTATGTAGAGGTCGGGTCTGTTTTCCTCACGCACAGACCGTTGGATTCATTTCCCATGTCATGAGTCGTGCTCACTAATTGCGTTCTGGGACTATTGTCTTCCCTGCGTGTTTTGTTGGATGTGGTGTCCAATTTCGTTTTGGACCACTGTGGATTTCCAATCCATGGGTTGAGTTTTCCTTTGTCCACGTTGGGAGTTGGCCTCTCCTCTGTTTTGTGGGCCGTGTGATGTTTCCCAGCCATCACATTGGTGAATTGTGTGTGCTGCTGGCTGAGTTTTCCTTGTTTTGGAGCTATGGGTTGTTTCCATCATTTCATTGTGAGTTTGGGCTGCTGGTATACCCTGGTTTGGGTGTTGTTGCTGAGTTGTTTTGGCCACGTTAGGGCCAAGAACAAACCTGTGTTGTCTGGTGGACTTGAGTTGTGCTCATATTTTGTTTGGGATTATCACTGGTTGTCCTTGTCTTCTTGACAGGACTATGAAGGGATTGTTTTGTTGTGTGTAAGCAGGGGTGGGTCTTCGGACTGTGCTAGCTTGGCCGATTTGTTGATGGCCTGATAAACCCAATGGTGTTGGTTTGGCTGATTGTGTCCCTTGACTATGTGTAACCCTGCATTGACCCTTATCCTTGGAGGAATCATGCCCAGCCCGGGGGTGGCAGCGTTGCTAAGATATTTATGAGCACGCTGACCTATGGTTGGGTGGAACGTTGCAGCGATGTAGCTGGTTGCGGGATTCTTCATCAAAAGATAAGTGTTGTTGGTTACTTCATCTCTGCAATTATATCGATGTCAAATGAAGAGTAATGAACATGTTGAATGTTGGAATTGTATGTGTGTTTGCTTCCATTGTATGTTGATGTTTTATGCATCTTTGTATGATGGATCATGCATCCTGCTATATATATGTTTAAGCAATTTAATATCAGCATTTATCTCTTGATGTTATGTCTTTGGGGCTGTTTGCCCGGTTATTGTGGTGTTGGTCACGTCCTCTTCACCGGTTCAAGGGATGGGGACGTGACATAAGCCTTCAAGCTTTCGGAGTATTCCACAAATATACCCTTCTTTCCTAAAGGATCTAATTTTGTTCTCTTCTATTTTGGAATGTGTATGTACACTCGATAGCCAAGTATTCTGAGATGGCTGACTTTTGGTTTCTTACTGGAAAAGACTTCTTCAGGTGTCTTTTTCTTGAGTAGTCTGTGTGGAGTACGGTTTTGTACATACACCGTTGTTCTGGAAGCTTCTTCCCATGGATGCATGGGAAGATCTTGATCATGAATAACTGCTCTTGCAGGTTCCATGATAGTTCTATTCTTCCTTTCTCCAAACCCATTCTGTTGTGGATTATATGGAGTGGATAACTCCCTCTTAATCCCTAATTCTTTGTATAAGTCTTTGAATTCATTTGATGTGAATTCTCTGGCATTATCTGATTGAAAGGTCTTGATATTATTTTCTGTGTGGTTCTTGATCAAGGCTTTGAATTCCTTGAACTTGCTGAAAACTTCATCTTTGTTCTTCATGAAGTAAATCCGTGTCTTCCTAGAAAATTCATCAATGAAAGAAACATAGTATACATACCCACTTAGTGAACTTGATGACATTGGTCCACATACATCGGAGTGGATTATTTCCAAGATTCCTTTTTCCTTTCTCTCGCTACTTGGAAATGTATTCCTTGTATTCTTTCCTTTCAAACATCCTTTGCAGCCCCCTTCATGTTTTGCTTGAATTTCTGGAAGACCTTCAACAACTTTGCTTGCAATTTGTAGTGCTCTGTAGTGCACATGTGCAAGCCTTCTGTACCAAAGTTCATTTGGCTCTATTGTGTCATGGACCAAAGCTTTTTCTATATGGCCCTTTAATTTCTATAATTCTCCTTCTTGTTCTCCAATTACTATTGCATCGTCAATAGTCTTTCCTCTTGAACAAATGAGGACTTGGCCATATACAAATGAAACCCTCATGCCTTTTGCATCCAGTGCCGATATGGATAGAAGAATCTTCTTTAGTCTTGGTGCAAACAAGACATCCTTCATTTTCATAGAATTTCTAGAGTCTAGCTTGTAGGAGGATTCACCACTACCTTTTATGGGATATTGGTAGTCATCCCCAAGCTTCACCTTATGGGGTGAATTATGTTTGGATAGTTTCTCAAAAGATTCCTTGAATCCTGCCATGTGTTTGGAAGCCCCACTATCAATAAGCCAATCTTTGCTTCCATGAGTGATAGTTCTGATGAGAGCAAAGATCATAACATATTATTCTTCACTTGAAGAGTCTTCACTTTCTTGTTTTACTTTCTTCCTGGGAGGATCATCATCCTCAGTAGTGTGAGCATGCTGTCTTATTTTGGAGTTATTCTTCTTCTTGGATCCATTCTTATTCATGGGACAATTTCTAGCAAAGTGTCCTATTTCATCGCATGTATAACATTTGAGTTTGGATGGATCCTTTCTTACAATATTATTTTTTTGATGAGAATGCTTACCTTGGTGATGATGATTTTCCCTTCTTCCTTTCTTGGAGTGTATTGTGAGAGCTTGATCTCCACTTCCCATCTTTTCTTTTGAAGCTGCTATTTGAGCTTCTTCTTGTGAACATTCCTCCCATAGTCTACTGAACTTGACTAACTTCTTCCTAGCACAGATTCCTTGGATGAAAGAATCGTATGACCTACGGAGACCATTCAAGGTTGTCATCACAATTTCTGCATTCTTGTTAGTTTTTCAACATTAAGCTAGCATTATTAGGATCACTAACTGAGAGAATAACAAGTACAGAAATCAAACACAAGAGACAATGAACACAGTGTTTTTCCTCGGGGAAACCATAAATGGAGAAAACCCCGCAAGTTCCTTAGAGATAGAATCAACACCAAAACAATAAAATCCCAAAACAGTAAGTGATCTCCCAACAACAGTAATCTTCTTCTTGTCTAGCCCCAGTGTCTTCTCCTTCCTCAACTATGCACTACACTTGAGTGTGTATGAGTTGTGTGATAAATAGTGACTCTAGTTCTCTCTTTATACTAATCCCAACATGACTAAAACCCTACCAGGTCCGACCTCTACTAGGAGAGTCTAATAACCCTAGTGCCATGGAACTGCGGGGACTTTAACCCTTAGACAATCGGAGGGTTACCCACAATGACTTGACATGACTTGTTTACATTATTGATCCTCCCTATCGAAACATCGGGGTAGGAGAAAATGGCTCAATTACATTATAGATACATCCAGAAATAAACATCGGGTTACAATAGACAAGATACATAGATGGATACATTTCGAAGTTACAAATACATAAACACTCCCTCTTAACTAGGAAGGTATTCTTTCGACACAATTTTTAGTACTAGTCTTCTTCTATGTATCAGCTAAATCATCTCATCATCTACATCTCATGTCTTCTGAGTCTTCAAGTCATCTTCATCTTCAGGTAATCTTTATCTTTAAGTCATCTTCATCTTCGAATCTGGATTATCTCTCGATCTGGATCATCATGGGACATCATCACTCGATCTAGATCATCATCATTGGATCTAGATAATCACTCAATCCGGATCATCATCACTAGATCTATATCATTACTCGATTTGGATCATCACTGGATCTGGATCATCACTGGATCTGGATCATCACTGGATATGGATCATCATCACTGGATCTGGATCATCACTGGGCATCATCACTAGATCTAGATCATCACTCGATCTAGATCATCACTGCTGGATCATCATCACTGGATCTAGATCATCACTCGATCTAGATCATCATTGGTCCTATCTCATGATTCTTCTCGTCACAGGAAGTTCTACAGAGCTAGCCCTTTTTCATGCTAGTTGTAGGCCTATCCCCCATGTAGGTATTCTTTAGCACTTATATATGACCTACTCATTTGAAAGGCATAGTACTCACATCCATCTAAGCTGGAACACATATTTATCGCAATGATGGAAGAGTTCTGCACTTCCATCCAAGTCAGAACAAATCCTGCTCACAATGATGGAATATTTCCTCACTTTCATCCAGGATGGAACCACATCCTGCTCATAATGATGAAAGAACTATGTTCTTCCACCCAGGCTGGAACCACATCCTACTCATAATGATGAAAGACTCTCATCTAGGCTAGAACACATCCTAATCACAATGTTGAAATATTTCTGCACTTACATTCATCTAGGCAGGAACACTTCCTGCTCACAATGATGAAAAGGCTCTGCACTTACATCCATCTAGGAAGGAACACATCCTACTCACAATGATGGAAGGGCTCTGCACTTACATCCATCCAGGCAGGAACACATCCTTCTCATAATGATGGAAGGGCTCTGCACTCGCATTTGATCTTGTAGGAACCAATCCTACAGTCATATCAGAATGGCCACCAGTCCTCCTCGACTGAGCTACCTGGTAACTGACCAGGTACCTCAATTCTCCTAAAGAATGCTAGTTGCCCTTACATATGACCTGCTCATCGGAATGGCCAACACTCACATCCGACATGGAAGGAACTTAATCCTTTATCCATGACAGAATGGTTCAGCCCTTACATTTGATCAAGTGGGAACACATCCCTCTGTCACATCAGAATGGCTTCATAGTCCTAGAATTATTTTTCCTGGTACCTCACTAGGTAGCTCCATTCAAAGAATGGTAATTTCCCTTACATCTGTCCTACTCGACAGAATGGCCAACACTCATATCTGACATGGAAGGAAGCACTCCTCTGACCATGACATAATTTCGCAGCCCTTATATCTGACCTACTCATTAGAATGGCTATGGATCTCAACACTCATATCTAACATGGAAGGAACCGATCCTTTCACCATGATAGAATGTCTCACCCCTTACATCTGACCATGGAAGGAACCAATCCTCTCACCATGGCAGAAAGGCTATAGGACTCATCACTTTCCCTTGAAGGAAATCTCGCTCTAGAGAACACCAAGCTTCTCCCTGAAGTGCTCGAACTTCACCCTAGCCAATGGCTTTATCAAGACATTAGCTATCTGTTCCTCCATCACAACATACTAGAGCTTCACTTCTCCCCTCTACACCATATCCCTGACATAGTGGTACTTGATCTCGATATGCTTCAACTTGTCATGGAACACTGGATTCTCTGACAAATTTACTCAAATTTGGTTGTCACAATGTATACAAGTAGCATCCAACTGGAGATCAAATAAATCATACAATAGCTTCTGTAGCCATACTACCTCACAACTAACTAAACAAGCTGTGACATACTCTGCTTCAGCTGTACTCATTGCCACATAGGTTTTCTTCCTACTAAACCAAAAGATCACACCTAATCCCATACTGAAGCAACACCCCTGAAGTGCTCTTCCTATCGATGCCACTTCTTGCCCAATATGAATCAACATAACCTCCCGAGTTAATCTTCTTATTCACATCGTACTTGATCCCATAATCAACTATACCTCTTAGGTAACTTATAATATGCTTTGCAGCAATCAAGTGAAAATTTCTCGTATCTGTCAAGAACTGTCTCAAGGTGTTCACAGCAAAGCAAATGTCTGGTCTCATGTTCATTAGGTACATCAATGACCCAATCATCTGATGATACATTGTAGCATCAGCTGACTCTGATGAATCATCACTCAATAGCTTCAATTTTGATACCATAGGTGTGGCCATAGCCTTGCAGTCCATCATCCCAAACAACTTCAGGATCTCTACTACATAGTTCCCTTGTTCAAGGAAGATTCCATTTATACTCTACCACACCTCCATACCTAGAAAGTAATGCATCATCCCCAAGTCCTTCATTTCAAACTCAGCAGCAAGCTTTCTTCTTCATATCAGCAATCAACCCATCTGTACTTGTTACAAATAGATCATCTACATATAGTAGAAGCATTACTAGGTTTCCATCTTCAACCTTGTAGTAAAGGTTGGAATCTGCTTTACTCTTTGTAAAGACCAAACTGTATAGAAAGCTGTCAATTCTGTCGTACCAGGTCCTGGGTGCCTATTTCGAACCATACAGGGCTTTCTTTAATCTACATACATGAGACTCTCTATCATGTGTCTCAAAACTGAGTGGTTGTTCTACATACACTCCCTCTTCTACTACACCATTCAAGAAAGAAGTCTTGACATCCATTTGGTGTATCTTCCATTTCATCATTGCACCCAGAGCAAGTACCAATCTGATGGAAGTGTATCTGGCTATAGACGCAAATGTTTCTTCATAATCTATTCATTCTTTCTGAGAGAAACTCCGTGCCACAAATATTGCTTTATATTTTTCAATGCTACCGTCTGTAGCATGCTTGATCTTATAGATCCATTTGGAAATTACAATTGACTTCCCTTCTGGTCTCGGGACAACATCCCAAACATCATTCTTCATGATCGATTGGTATTCTTTGATCATAGCATCCTTCCATTCTTTCCGTTCTGTCGCTTCTTCGTAACTGGAAGGTTCTTTATCAATGAAATCACATAGTAAAGCTACATACCTAGAGAAGGATCTGGTTGTCTTTCTTTCTCTATGATTCTCTTCTGGAGCCCCAGATCTTTCCGCACCTTGGATAAGTTCTCATACCCAAGTAGGTTTCCTCTTATGAGTATTCTTCTCTAGAGGTGGATCTACAGGTCTTTGTGGTTCTTCAAATTTCGATCTTCTTCTTGAGCTTCTTCGTTCATGGTTGTATCATGAATTATGGGTGCTTCTGCTTCTGCTTCTTCATGTTCTTCAGCAGGTCTCTTTCTGGATTTGTTGTAAGCTGTGTCTTCATCAAATGTCACATCCCTACTGATGTCAATCTTCTTGTACCCTGGAAAATATATTCTGCAAGCCTTTGAGCTTTCAGAGTATTCCACAAATTTACCCTTCTTTCCTGAAGGATCTAATTTTGTTCTCTTCTCTTTTGGAATGTGTATGCACACAGGACAGCCAAATATTCTAAGATGGCTGACTTATGGTTTCTTTCTAGAGAAGACTTCTTCAAGAGTCTTGTTCTCGAGTACTCTATGTGGATTACGATTCTATACATACACAGCTATTCTGGAAGCTTCTTCCCAAAGATGCATAGGAATATCTTGATCATGAAGCATGGCTCTTGCAGCTTCCATGATAGTTCTATTCTTCCATTTCACAATCCCATTCTATTGTGGATTATAAGGAGTGGAAAACTCCCTCTTAATCCCTAATTCTTTGCATATCTCTTTGAATTCATTCGAAGTGAATTCTCTGCCCTTATTTGATCAAAAAGTCCTGATCTTCTTTTCAGTGTGGTTCTCGATCAAGGCTTTGAATTCCTTGAATTTGCTGAATACTTCGTCTTTGTCATTCATGAAGTAAACCCATGTCTTCCTAGATAAATCATAAATAAAAGAAACATAGTATGCATACCCGCTTAGTGAGTTTGATGATATAGGACCCCATACATCGGAGTGGATGATTTCTAGGATTCCTTTGGATTTTCTTTTGCTGCTAGGAAATGTCTTCTTTGTATTCTTTCCTTTCTCACATCCCTTGCAGATCCCATCATGTTGCTTGGAATTCTAGAATATCTTCAACAACTTTGCTTGCAATAGGTAGTGCTCTGTAATGCACATGTGCAATCCTTCTATGCCAAAGCTCATTTGGATCTATTGTGTCATGGATCAAGGCTTGTTCTGGATGGCCCTTGAACTTGTACAAACCTCCTTCTTGTTCTCCAATCACCATTGCATCTTCGATAGTCTTACCTCTTGTCCACATGATGACTTGACCATCTATGAATGCAACCCTCATTCCTTTTTCATCCAATGGAGAGAAGGTTCTTCTCGAGTCCTGGCACAAACAATAATTATTTCATTGTTAGAGACTTTCCATAGTCTAGTTTATAGGAAGATTCCCCACTACCTTTTATTGGATATTGGTAGTCATCTCCTAGTTTCACCTTGTGAGGTGATTCATGTTTTGACAATGTTACAAAGGATTCCTTGAATCCAGTCATATTTTTGGAATCCCTACTGTCTATAAGCCAATCATCACTACCATGAGTAATGTTACCTGTGAGATAGGAAATCAAAACATATTCATCCTCACTTGAAGAATATTTATTTTCATATATGGTTCTTTTCTTCGATGGTTCATCATCCTCTGTAGCATGACCATGATGTCTTCTTTTGTTCCCCTTCTTCTTATGAGAGTGGACCTTGTTCTTAGGACAGTCTTTTTCAAAGTGTCCTATTTCATCACATGTATAACATCTTAATCTAGATGGGTCCTTTCTATTTTTATCTCTATGATGAGGATTCTTACCTTTGAAGTGATGATGTTTTCTTCTGCCTTTCTTAGAGTGAACTGTGAGAGCTTGATCTTCACTTCCCATCTTCTCTTCTCAAGCTACTATCCATGCTTCTTCTTGATAACATTCTTCCCATAGTCTCCTGAATTTGACTAACTTCTTTCTAGCACAGATTCCTTGGATGAAAGAATCCCATGACCTAGGAAGGCCATTCAGTGTTTTCATCACAATCTCTGCATTCTCCACTTCTTCATCTACAACTTCTAATTGTTCCTTGATCTGAGAAATCCTTGTGAAGTAGGAATAGATAGTCCCTACATTCTGAATCTTCACATTCTTTAGTTGATTCCTCAGAGTCATCTTCTGGTTTATGTTCTTCCCTTCAAACAACTTGGTTAGGGCATCAAACATAGCTTTAGGTGTCTTGAGAGAGGACACCTGAGGTATAAGGTGATCCTTGATAGAATCAGCAATGATCCTCTTTACCATAACCGTCTTCTTCTTATGTAAGGCCTTTGCCTCATCTCCCTCTGGAACTGGAACCTCTTCATGGATGTAGGAGTCTAAATCATTCTCTTCCAGGACCAGGGAGATCCTATACTTCTAGGCTTGGAAGTTATCAGCTCCCTCAAGATTTTCATCAAGCTTGGTATGATGAGACATCTTAACTGAGAACCTTGAATGGAAATACAAAATATTTTAGATCTTACCAGGTCAAGATGTTGGATCTAAAACTTGAGCTGAAATCTTGTAGAGTTGGTTCAGGAGCAGATTAGGGTTTTTCTTTTCCAGAGATCTATCCACCCAAATGTATTGAAATTTGTCCCTAACTTTGATTTTTGGGAGGAGATCAATCTAGGCCTAGGCTCACTGAAAATGTCCGCTTCTATGAAAATCCCTAATTTCTGGCAGCAGTGTCGGGTCCAAAACTGAAAAACCTCAGAATTGGATTATGCTTCGACAGAAAGATGTGCCGTAAGTAGGAGAGTTATTCCACCTTACTTTTTATGAAAATCTGTGGAGGAAGATCCACAAAGTAGGAATCCCTAGTTCCCATAGATGCACAATGTCTTCTTCTCAGGTTAGCTCTGATACCATGTTAGTTTTTCAACATTAAGTTAGCATTATTAGGCTCTTTAACTGAGAGAATAAAAAGTACAACAATCAAACACAAGAGACAATGAACACAGTGTTTTTCCTTGGGGAAACCATAAATGGAGAAAACCCCACAACTTCCTTAGAGATAGAATCAACACCAAAACTGTAAAAGCCCAAAATAGTAAGTGATCTCCCGACAACAATAATATTCGTCTTGTCTAGCCCCAGTGTCTTCTCCTTCCTCAACCATGCACTACACTTGAGTGTGTATGAGTTGTGTGATAAATAGAGACTCCAGTTCTCTATTTATACTAATCCCGACATGACTAAAACCCTACCATGGTCGACCTCTATTAGGAGAGTCTAATAACCCCAGTGCCCCAAAACTACGGGGACTTTAACCCTTAGACAATCAAAGGGTTACCCACAATGACTTGACATGAATTTTTTACATTATTGATCCTCTCAGATGGAACATCGAGGCAGGAAAACATGACTCAATTACATTATAGATACATACTGGAATAAACATCGGGTTACAATACATAAGATACATAAATGAATACATTTTGAAGTTACAAATACATCAACAATTATCCACTTCTTCATCTATTGATTTCAACTATTCTTTGATTTGGGATACCCTTGTGAAGTATGACTAGATGGTCTCCTCATTCTGGATCTTTACATTCTTCAACTGGTTCCTTAGAGTCATCTTCTGGTTGATGTTCTTCCCTTCGAACAGTTTGGTTAGGGCATCAAACATAGATTTAGGTGTCTTGAGGGAGAACACCTGTGGTATGAGGTGATCCTTGATTGAATCAGCAATGTTCGTCTTTTCCATAACCAACTTATTCTTATGTAAGGCCTTAGCCTCATCTCCCTCTAGAACTGGAACCTCCTGATTGATATAGGAGTCCAACTCATTTTCTTCAAGGACCAGGGATATCCTATACTTCCAGGATCAGAAGTTATCAGCTCCCTGAAGATTTTCATCAAGCTTGGTATGATGAGACATATTACCTAATAACCTCAAATGGAAATACAAAAGATTCAGATCTTACCAGGTCAAGATGTCGAATCTCAGTTTGGAGCTGAAATTTTGTAGTGTTGGTTCAGGAGCAGATTAGGGTTTTGCTTTTCCAGAGTTATGTCCAACGAAATTCTTTGATCTTGATCTCTAAAATTCTATTTTGGGGAGGATATCAATCTAGTCCAGGGCTCACTGAAAAATTCCACTTTTGTGGAAAGCCCTAAGTTTCAGCAGGAGTATCGGGTCCAAAATTGAAAAACATCATAATTGGATTCTGCTTCAATAGAAAGATGCGCCCCAGGTAGGAGAGTTATTCCAACCTTCTTTTGGTGAAAATTTGTGGAGAGATATCCATAAAGTATGAATCCTTAGTTCCCACTACTGCACAGTGTCTTCTTCTCATGTGATCTCTTATAACATGTTAGTTTTTTAACATTAAGCTAGCATTATATTAGGATCTTTAACTGAGAGAATAACAAGCAAAAAAAATTAAACACAAGAGACAATGAACATAGTGTTTTTCCTATGGGAAACCATAAATGGATAAAACCCTGCAACTTCATCAGAGATAGAATCAACACCAAAAGTTAAACCCAAAATAGTAAGATGATCTCTCGACATTAGTAGCCTTCTTTCTTTCTATCCCTAGTGTCTTCTTCTTCCTCAGCTATGTGCTACAACTGAGTGTGAGTGAGTTTGTGATAAATAGAGAGGCTTTCTCTCTATTTATACTAATTCCCAACTTGACTAAACGCTACTAGGGCCGAATTCACTAGGTGAGTCTAACAACACTAATGCCCCTCAACTGCAGGGAATTTAACCCTTGAACAATAGGAGGGTTACACACCTTGACTTGACATGACTTGTTTACATTATAGAAACTCCTGATCGGAACATCGGGGCATGACATGACTCAATTACATTACAGACACATCCCGAAATAAACATTGGGGTATAATACATAAGAAATACAGGTAAATACATTCTGAAGTTACAATTACATCAACAAGTAAAACCTTTAACATTTATCTCAATATTTAATATTTGAGCATTGTTATCATATTTTCAAGTTATTTTTGTTTTTACCTAGCCCTATTAAAACCCTAGAACTAGAACTCTTAATTATATAAAGGAAAATCAAAGTTGTTAAGTATAAAACCAGAAATCAAACGTGTATCAAATCACACAATATGATGGATATTCTAAGAACATAAACATACACAAAAAATTAAATGTATCTCTAGTATACTAGGGAGCAGAGTGTCTCACCGGAACATGCGTACCATGGTATCGAATTACCCGATGACAAGCACACTTTATTTGAATTAATGCTTTATAAAAATAAATGTGAACTATCAAATAAATGGAACAACCTCGAAGCATGATAAAAAACCAAACCCTAACAGCTATATAGAAGCTTTCTTTATAAACATATAAAAAAAGTCCTTAGTGGGAGTAAGACTTCTTACATAATGTTGAATTATATAAATGATATTTTTGTTGTAAAATATTCCACCACTCTAAGTGTTGAAACACCCAAACACAATAATCAAATAAAAATATTCTTATTAGAAATGTAAATGTACAATAATTATAACATGATATTACCACCATTTATACATAGGAAAAACAAAGTCATCATAGGAATACATCATGGAATAGCCTCTCCATTCTTAAGAAAAAACAACCTTTGAAGAATAAACCTCATAGATAAAAAGAATACAATAAAAGAATACCATTAGAAAAAATACCCTGATGGGTGTACAAAACCCTACCTCTTATTCAAGTATAAAACAATGAATGAAGGTGGGGTCTATTGACAATAGTAGCAACTATTTGAAAAAATGGATAAATGAAAACAATGAGCTCAAAAATGAAAGAGTAACCACTACACAAAATTAATGGGGTTCAGATGTTTTTCCAAAGATCAAATATAACTTAACATAGGAACCAAGGATCGTGTACAGATCACCATAGGGAATGAATACACCATAAAACCTCATTCCAAGAATTAACTAGAGGGAACTCAAAGTACCTATATTCAAATACAGATTGATTTGCAAATCGGTTGATACTACCAGTAATCCATAGTCACCTCATAACGTAAACAAGGAAAAAAATTGTAAAGATAAACTTAAACATGAAAATACCAATAAATCTTACTAGTGTTCAAATTCCCATGGATAAATATCGACTAGGTGATCCATTGAGACAGATGACAAGGATTCTACCTACAAAGAAAGTATTCTCTTGACAAGATCAAAATTATGCATACAAGGGTCCTATTGAAAGTGAAAAATAAAAGGGGAAACCTAAGAATTTTACCTATAAACATTGATATGAGGATGAACCAGTTCAAGCAAGGAGTCAAGATGAGGATAAGTATTCCACCTAATGGATTTCCTCACAATAGGCATGGAATTATCATTAAAACAATAAACAAGCCTTGAAAATCCAAGCACACAAGTAAAGATAACAAACTAGAGTACATGCATACCACCTACAAAGTTGAGACTTAATTGACCTGGGATTCTCCCTCCTACAGTCCAAGTTCATAACTTGAAGGATGGCTTGGAAAGCTAGTCAAGAAAAAGAGTAAAACCATGAGAACTATTATTGAAGTTGCAAGGAGACACCAAAATAAGAACTAGAAACCAAGAGAAATGAAACCGTTAAAACCATATCTTCACTGAAGATTACCATTAATAAGTTATCCAATTGTCATAATGACATTATTAGCTCCTAAAAATATGGATATTGTATCAATGAAGTGGTAGGGACTATCCTAACCTAATACAAGATGAAGCATGAGTGGAAGCACACATTTCACACATAAGGATAGTCAAGTGACCAAACAATATTCATGAAAAATTAACATGGAAATGCTTAACTTATGTGCAAGAGACTACAATCAAACCCAATACACGATGCAAGAGCACAATCCACTTAAGATCTCCATCATTTTAATGACATGGATACTCAATAGATTGGGACAATGCAACATAATACCTCATTTAATAAAACACTCAGACGAGGGTTAATAAAACCCTTGATCAAGAAAATTAACTCGATCAAAGGTTTTATTAACCCTCAAATGAGTGTTTATATCTCGATCAAGACATTGAATTTATAAATCTCAATTGAGATTCTAAGGTTGATCAAGGGTTATAAAAATATCGATGGAGTATTTGTAACTATTATAAGTGTAAAGCAACAATAGAGCATAGCCTATTTCACCATGTTTGTTTCATAGCAAGTTGGTCAAGGACTAGTAGAGAGGGATTATAGATACAATAAAATAGAAACTGGAGCTTAGATAGGTCAATGAAATCATATAAACTATGGAAAAAGGATAATTTATACCCATTTGTAACTATGGGCCATAGACTAATTAGATTTATAGATGTGACAGATCACATATATTACTCCAATTATTCCATGACTAATATCTATAGATATAAAATCTAGAGGAAAATTGTGGTAGTAGTGATTTTACCATATTCTTCTTCAAGTTATTTATTATTACCCACAAGTATCATTCTTCTTGTTCAAATTATATTTTATTAAATCTGATTATTTTATAATTCTATGTTTGATTTTAATTGAATTCGAGGAGGATCCAATTGTAAGAATACCTAGTCAACCAAAGCTTTTAAAAACATCAATTAGTTTTTATTTTGGTTCCCATATTCATATTGAAATACTGAAAGGGGGGTGAATCAGTATTTGTACAATTTAAAATCTTAATCAAAAGTAGGTTGCTGATCACCAATCACAACACATTATCAATGTGTATAAAAATAACAAGTTTCATAGTACAGAATAATTTTTCACATGGAAACCCATGTTCTGGGGGTAAAACCACGTAATCCTTTTAAAATAGTTTTCTAGAAATATCTGGAAAGAGGAAAAAACCCCCCTTATTATAAAGACTTCAATTTTCCAGCTGCAACTAGAAGGAGGCTTCAACCCCCTCATTTAGAAGCTCCAACCTAAACGAAGCTACAACTCCTAGTTCTTCGGATTCAACTGGAAGGAGGCTACGACCTCCTTTCCTTTCCTTGTCCTGCTACCCTAGTAAGAAAGATATTGTTGAACCTATGGACCTATCACATACCAAACTATAAATCTGTTGCTGATAACTTATTCTCTTTGATCACTACCAAATCATCCCTTTATAACAAGTCATTTCACTACCATACATTTCTCATGTACATCATTGTACACATCATAATACACAATTACTGAACATTTAATTCTTCTCTTCTTTCACTGAACACAAGGCATGCATCGTCATGCATCATCATCATAGGTGTGCATCATTGTCATACGGTATACATCCTCATCATCAAATATAATTCATCATCATCTTAGTATGAACCATGTATGCATTATCAACATCAAGTACATATCACAATGCATAGGATAACATCACCACACGATGGTATGCATGTACATAATATTTTATAGGAGTGCATCAACTTCATAGAGTGTACATCATTATCACATGCATTACCATCATAAACTGTATCATATGAAAGAATAAGGTATGAAAAATCATAATCATAGCCTCCATAATGAATTCAAATATATATACCAATATAGAGGTTCACATACTAATATCAAATATGAAATCTATCCATGAGATACATGTACCATCGCAAGAGAAATCCAGAAGAATGAACCATACCTTTTCAAATATCACAAGATGAAGAAATAATAGAAGAATCAAAAGAAACTCTAAATCCTATAATCACATAGGCCTCACTACAATCTTTCCAACGATCCAAGAATTTTGTAATTCCAATTATGTATGAGAAAGATATGTCAATTTTTGTGAAGATGCCCAAAACTTTCTCCTTCAGAAAATTTCGCACTTTTCTTCAAGAGTTGCAAAATTTTTGAGAGAATTGATTTTGAACAAATGAAATGTTTTATATTCTATTTATATAGGTTGTGGAGTAAATTTATTACCTTGGGCCAACATGCAATTCAAAATTACAAATAATTAAATTCTCTTTTGTTTGTTCGGCTCACACAAAAGGGTGAGGTACACCAACTTCAAAAATTCATATCTCTTCAACCGTAAGGAGTTAGAAGATGCTCCACATATCAACAAAAATGAATTGAAGAGGAATATATCCATATGATGGGTTTATTTCCAAATTATTTTTCTAACACCCTTAAATTCTTCAATTAGTATAGGACATAAAGACTCCATAGAAAAAGGTCCCAAATACCATGTTACCTTATACATAAGTTCCAAGGTCAAATGATTTAATGGAAATCATCAAAGGTATGATGGATTCAATGGTATTTAGATACACATCTTTCACATCAACAAGGAGGAGGTCTCCACCATATACTTATCATATCAAGGGTACCAAGGTGTGGGGGTTCCTAGACTTCTCCTAGGGTAGCATGGCCTCATTAAAAACACAAATGACCACATAATGGGTCATTTGGACTCTTTGAAATTATACACTTCTTCAAATCACCAAGGAATATTTATATGGTATCAAGGAATAGGTTGTGGTACTGGGGAATCCATAGAAATTTTTGGGGAACTAAACTACCAACTTAGGGGTACTTAAACAAACTACAGGGTGTTCAGAAATTTTTCCATTGTCCCAAGGGCCCCAAGGGCTTCAGATCTGGGCTTGGAAAAGGTCAAAAGGTCTCCTTAGACATTGATACTTTCTTAGGAGTCAGGGGATCCTCAAGGGGAACCAAGAAACACTGAAACAAACTTGTTGGAATCAATGAAAATTTATTGAACAATATCCAACTTTGTCATTGATGACCACTCCAAAGCTCCCCCTTTGAATGATCTTCCTTTGTCCGCAGATCTCCCCGTTAGATCATGCTTCATTTTCCTTCCTTATTTGTCTTTTTCTTCCCCTTTGGAATCAATGGAAAATGGTACTTCTATCATGTTCCCCCTTTCATACTGTAGTGTTGTTGAAGATAAATGAATTCAATTAGGAGATAGTATGAATCCCAATTTTTCTCTGAGGTTCTCAAAATTCTCTCTTGGGAGAGGCTTAGTAAAAATATCTGCAACCTGTTCTTTTGCCCCAATATATTCCAACTTGATATTCTTTTTTGTGACATGTTCCCAAAGAAAGTGAAAATTTATTGGATTGTGTTTGGTCTTGGCCGAATAAATAACTAGATTCTTAGAGATACTGATGGAAATCATTTGGTCACATAGTATAGGAATCGTCCTATTGCAAGTCACGTGTATGTCTTGCAGGGTTTTCTTCATACAAAGAATTTGATTACAACAAGTTGTTGATGCTGTATATTCTGATTATGTGGTTGATAAGGACACTAGAGACTACTTTTTTCTTGACCAACATACCAGACAACCTTATAGAAAGAAAGTTGTTCCACTAATGCTTCTTCTATCATCAACACATCATGCCCAATTTGCATCTAAATAACCTATCAATATTAGCTCATTTCCATTTGGATACCAAAGTCCAAAATCCTTGGTTCCTTTCAGATACCTAAAGATCCTTTTAACTACTATAATGTGAGTTTCCTTTCGGGCAACTTGAAATCTTGAAACTTGTCTCATGGACTACATCACATCTAGTAAGGAGGTTGTTACATATATCCTTTAATCAACTTCCTTAGATTCATTGTCATTTCTCACCTTACAACTAGTGATCATGGGATTACTCACAGGTTTACAGTCTTCCATCTGGAATTTATTTAACATATCCTTGATGTATTTTTTCTGAGCAATAAAATGCCTTAAGTTCTTTGAGATATCTGGAGTCCCAAGAAGAAATACAATTCACCAAGTAATAAAATTTAAAACTGTTTCTGCATGTCCTCAAAAAATTGTTGACTCAATGAATCATTATCACTTCCAAATATGATATCATCAACATAAACTTCAATGATGAGTATGTTGTCATTATCATGCTCAATGTACAAGTTTCTATCTGCACTTCCAGTTTTAAATTTTTGTTGTAGTAAATAGATGTCCAATCTAGAGTACCGAGCCCTAGGAGCTTGGTTTAGTCCATATAAGGCCCTTTTGAGTCTACATACATAGTCCTTGTTTTTGAAAGTGGAAATACTTCTGGTTGTTCAATGTAGACTTCTTCTTCTAATACCCATTCAGAAAAGTTGATTTTATGTCCCTCTAATACACTTTGGTGTCTTTGGAGCAAGTGTAAGCCAATATCATTCTGATAGCTTCCATTTTGGCTACTGGTGCATATGTTACTTCAAATTCTATTCCTTCGATGTGAGGATATCCTTTACAAACCAATCGATCCTTGTTTCTAATCACATGTACATCTTCATTCATTTTGTTTCTGAAAATGAACTTTGTGACAGTCACATTCTTGTTACTTAGTCTAGGAACAAGTTCCCATGTTTCATTCTTATCAATTTGATCTATTTCTTCTTCCATTGCTTTGACCCACTGGTCATCTTTACTGGCCTCTACAAAAGTTCTTGGTTTAATTGTAGACAATAGAGAGAAGTGTACCTTCTCATGTTTTTAGGATAGTCTTCCTCTAGTTCCTATTATGTCATCCCTATCACCAATAATTTGATCTAATGGATCTTCTTACACCTGTTCTTAGGTATCTGTTGATCCTCGTGTTATGCTTGTTCCATAGTTGGTTTATTTTGTTCTTCATCTTCCGAGAGTTGTTCTTTATCTAGTTTTTCTTCCATTTTAATTTTCTTCATTTCTTTCTAATTGAAAACTTCCTCTTCTTCATCGTTTGATTCTTTTGAGTATTCTTTGCATTATGTTATTATGCCCTCATCTATATTCATGTTAATACTTTCGATCACCTTGTCTAATCTCAAATTGTATCACTTGTAATATTTCCTTTTGGATGAATATTCAATGAAAATTCCCTCATCTACTTAAGAGTCAAATTTCCAATCTTCATATCTTGTCTTTCGATGTATCACATGCTTCCAAAAATTTTGAAGTGTTGTACAGTTGTTGCTCTTCGCGTCCATAGGTCGTAGGGAATTTTATCATTTTTGTTTCTGAGCAATCCTCTATTTAGGATGTGTATTGTTGTATGAACTGAGTGTCCCCAAAATTTTTCATTAAACTTGGATTCATTCAACATGGTTCTAGGCATCTCCATTATTGATCTATTCTTTCTTTCAGCAACTCCATTTTGCTGAGGTGTTTTGGATACTGAAAATTGTCTATTTATTCCATGCTCTTCACAGTACTTTCTGAATTCATTAGAAGTGAATTATCCACCATTGTAGGATCTGAGGCACTTGATTTGAGACCCTGTTTCACTCTCGACCGGTTCCTTAAACATTTTGAAACATCCAAATGCTTATAATTTCCTTTTGAGAAGACATACCCATGCCATCGTGGTATAGTCATCAATGAGTAGCATGAATTATTTTTCACCATTAAGTCAAAGTTTTCTTTTGGTTGGTCCACATAAGTCAGTGTGGATGAGTTCCAAAGGTTTTGTAAAGAATTCTCTTTTGTCTTAAAATGGAATCTTGTTTGTTTTCCATGTTGACACTGTTCACATATGGAGTTAGCAGGATTTGTGACTTTCGACATATTTTGAACTTCTCAGTTTTTGTAGATTTTGAGAAAATTGTCAAAATGTATATGCCACATTCTTTTGTTCCAAAGTCATCTTTCATTTTATTTTCCCAAGTGACATTTCTCAGACTCAATATCATATAACACGTATAAGTTGTTTTGAGTCCTAGTGGTTGTGGCTACTAACTTCCTTGATCATTTCTTCCTTATTTTACATCCTTTTGAGTTGAATATGAGTTCATGTCCTTGATCACACATATGAATTATGCTTAGTAGATTATGTTTCATGTTATCTACAAGCAAGACATTTTCAGGCCACAGAGATTTTACTTCGAACATTACTTTTCCCTTTCCCAATAATTTTGTTGAATTGTTACTCCCAAACGATACATATCTTTTATCCTTTTCAATATTGACAAAAGCATCTTTGTTATCTGTCATATGCTTGGAGAAACCACTATCAACATACCATTTACCAGATATGTGATTATGAGCTTTAAGGGCAATTCCACATTCGTATTTCTTCTTGTGTTTGATCTATACATTGTTGTGCATGTCCTCATTTCTTTTTGTTGGTATCCTCATTCTGCAATTTCTAGATATCTATCCAAAGTTTTTACACTTGTAACATTCTATTTCTAATCTCAAGAGACCAAATTTGTTATTATATTGTGGTCGTTCGAGACTTGCAAGTTTATTCCTTGTCTCAAAGTTTTTTATTTGAAAACAGTTTACAACTTTGTGTCCAAATCCTCCACATGTAAAGAAATGACCATAAAATAAGTATCCATACTTGGGAACATATGAAGGAGGTTCTTTTCTGAGATCTAGTCTTTCTGCTGGCCCCTCTTATGATAAGGGTTGTTCTAGCTAGCATTCGATCTCTTATTCATTTGTGTAGTCCCTGACAACTTTTTCATAACTTGTTGACTTCTTTTCATTATCTGTCAGCATTGAGCTCGAGTATTCATTGGTATTCTACATGTATCCTATATCAGTCTTGTTGAAAAATGGATTTTTATTGCTGCTGATTTGTTCTCTAACATTGGAGTTGTTTTCATAACCTTTTGCGATATCTTTCATCTGTAGCTTGTTCTTTAGAGATACTATCTCAGCCTCATGATTTTCCTTTTCTATTATATTTATCATTAGATGTTCACTAAGAGAGTCTTGAACTCGCTTGGCTTCCTCTAGTTTGGTATTCAGGTCAACAATGGTTTTTTCAAACCATTGTACCTCTTCCTTAAGCATCCTATTCTCCTTCATGACTTTCATCATCTCTTTTAAGGAGCTTACAAGTTCTGCCTCAATATCTACTTCTCCTTCATCTTCAGATTCTTCATTACTATTAAGATCCTTATATGAGCTTATTTCCATAAAGACTACTTTATCTGGTTCACCATCATCATCAGAATCATTATCACTATCATTGTTAGAGTTGCAACTGGATGAGATATTGTCTCTTTTTGTGTAGAGACTTTTCTTCTTTGCAAACTTTGTTTTGTTCTTATTCTTGTAATTATTGACTTCTTGTAGGGTTTAATATTTCATCCTCTTCACTGTCTGAATTCTTTTCATATGGACATTTAGAAGAAAAAAGACCTATATTTCCACGTGAAAAAACATTTAAGAGGTAGCTTACCTTTGTATTTTCCAGTGCCTCTCTTTAATTTTTGAACAAATTTGGAGATTTCCTCATCATCATATTCATCACTTGTCGGCTTCCCCTTTGTTGATTTGTTCTTCCCAGGTATTTTGGAGGAGACCTTGAATGTTGCTTCATTTCTTGGTGTGTCTTCATCTTCAATTATAATTTCATAAGCTACTAGAGTCCCATGTAGTTGATCTACTGTCATAGTCTTGACATCGGTTCCTTATTCCAGGGAAATCATCTTGGGGTTGAACCTTTTGGGCAGAGTTCTTAGAATTTTTTGAACAACTATATCCTCCTCATCCTCTTCAACCAAACCTCTATTGGTATTCACAAGCTTATCAACCCAAAGAATATAGGATGTTGTGTCTTCATCTTCATTCATCCTTAGTTGTTAGAATTTTCCCTTGTATGTATAGAGTATGGATTCCTTTATTTTTATGTCTCCTTCATATGTGGTTTGGAGTTTGTCCCTCATTTATTTTGTAGAAGGGAAGTTCATCACTTTGTTGAAGAAAGATTTGTCTATAGCACCTACGAGATTATTTATGGTGTTTGAGTTGTTGTTGCATTGAACCATCTCGTCTGCATCTGTTGGAATGGTATTTGGTACTTTGTACCCATTCTCGATATCGTTCCATATTTCAATTACTTGAGATTCTATGAAGGATCTCATACTTATGCTACATAATGCATAGTTTCTCCCATCAAAGAAGGGTGTTCCATATTTTCTTTGTTTAGGAAACTTGCCCATAATTACCTTCCAATGGTTAGTCTATTATGAAGGAACTGACTTAGATACCAATTGTTGAAATACTGAGAGGGCGGTGAATCAGTATTTGTACAATTTAAATTTTTAATCAAAATCAAGTTGCTGATCACCAATCACAACACATCATCGATGTGTATAAAACCAACAAGTTTCACACTACACAATAATTTTTTATATGGAAACCGAAGTTCTGGGGGTAAGACCATGAAATCCTTTTAAAATAGTTTTCTAGAAATAACTCGAAGGAGGCAACAACCCCCTTATTATAAATACTTCAATTTTCTAATTGCAGCTGGAAGGAGGCTTCAACTCCGTGATTTACAAGATCCAACCTAAAGGAAGCTATATCTCCCTAGTTCTCCGATTTCAATTGGAAGGAGTCTACAACCTCCTTTCCTTACACTATCCTACTAGCTTGGTAAGAAAGAGATTGTCAAACCTGTGGACCTATCACATACCAAACTCTGAACATGCTGCTGATAACATCTACTCTCTGATCACTACCAAATCATACCTGTATACCAACAAGTCATTTAATTGGCACACACTTATCATGTACATCGTTTCACACCTCATCATACACAATTACTAAACAATTAATTCTACTCTGCTTTCACTGAACATAAGGCATGCATCACCATGCATAATCATCATGGATATGCATCATCGTCAAAGGATATGCGTCCTCCTCATAAAATATACATCATCATCATCTTAGTGTGCATCATGTATGCATTATCAACATGAAGTATACATCATAATGCATAGGAGAGGATCATCACACTATGGTATGCATGTACATCATATTGGATAGGAGTGCATCAACATCATAGAGTGTACATCATTATAACATGCATTATCATCATAAAGTGTATCATATCATAACATAAAGGTATGAAACATCATCATCATAGACTCCATAATGAATTAAAATATATATAACAATATAGAGTTCACATACTAAGATCAAATATTAACTCTATTCATGCGAGACATGTGTCATCACAAGAGAAAGCCAGAAGAATGCACCATAAATTTTCAAATATCACAATATGAATAAACAATAGAAAAACTAAAAGAAACTTCAGATCCAGTCATCACATAACCCTTGTTACAATATTTCTAAGGAGCCAATAATTTTTGAATTCAGATTCCATATGAGAAAGATATGTCAATTTTAGTGAAGATGCCCAAACATTTCTCTTTCAGAAAATTTCACACTTTTCTCCAAGAGTTGAAACATTCCTAAGATTATTGATGGTGAACAAATAAAATGTTTGATATTCTATTTATATAGGTTGTAAAGGAAATTTATTACCTTGGGCCGACATGCAATTCAAAATTACAAATAATTAAATTCTCTTTTGTTTGGTCGGCTCACCTAAAAGGGTGGGGTACATCAACTTCAAAAATTCATATCTCTTCAACCATAAGGAGTGAGAGGATTCTCCACATATCAACGGAATTGGATTGAAGAGGAATATCTCCCAATTATGGGTTTATTTGCAAATTTTTGGTCTAATACCCTTAAATTATTCAATTTGTATAGGACATCAAGACTCCACACAAAAATGTGTCAAACACAATGTTACCTTATGCATAAGTTCCAAGGTCAAAGGATTTAATGAACATCATCAAACACATGAGGGATTCAATGGTATTCATATACACAAACTTAACATCAACAAGTAGTTAGTATCCACCATATACTTATCATATCAAGGGTACCAAGGTGTGGGGGTGCCTAGACTTCTCCTAGGGTACCATGACCTCAGTAAAAACATAAATGACAACATAATGGTTCATTCGAACTCTTTGAAATTATACCCTTATTCAAACCACCAAGGACTCTTTCTACGGTGCTAGGGAATAGCTTGTGGTACCAGGGAATCCAAAGAAATGAGTGGGGAACCAAAACACCAATGAGTGTTCAGGACCTTTCGGATAGTCCCAAGGGATCCAAGAGCTTCAGACTTGGGATTGGACAAGGTCAAAAGGTCTCCTTAGACACTGATACTTTATCAACCACCAAGTCCTCCTTCAGGGTAACCAATACACAATGACACACATCTATTGGCATCAATATCAATTTCGTCAACAATTCATGTGCACACAGAAAAATAGGCACCTGAAATTCCTTTTAATCAATTTTTTTTAAAAATCGATCGAGATCATAGCTGCATCGATATTCTACCTAACTGCACACAAACCCTCGATCAAGTTATTTAAAAAGGCACGTAAAAGATCAAGAGAGGGTTTTATAAACCTCAATTGAGTTGATAGCTCCATCGAGGGCTTAAAAAAACAAATTTTTAGTCTCCATTTCTACAAATTTAATTTTAGTGACATCTTTGTCAGTATGAAACCTTATCTTGTGATGCATCTTAGGTTGTGGATGTCATACCAATGAATTTGTCAATGAATCTCGTCTATCCATTGACATATAATTTACAAGTTTTTGAGTTTATATGATTTTTTTGTTTTGTTTTTCAAACTTACACTTAAAAACCATTCCCACAACTTAAATTTAACACAAAGAAAAATCAACAACGTAAAGAGTACATAACCAAAATCTTCAAAATATAGATACACCTCACGTCAACATGTCCTCTTCAAAAGGGTATTTTTTGTTTTTCAATTTTTGAAACGAGTAAAATAAAATTTTACGTAAACCAACATGTACATAAAATGTGATTAAAATATGAAATGGTTAGTTTCAAAAATTAATAAAATATTTTAATTTTGCAAAATAATTAAAAATAAAAATATGTACAACCCAATGCATTTTATGTAGATTATGTTAACATTTTTTATTTTTTAGAAATTATGCATCATCACTAAATTATTTTACGTGCACACAAGACATTTAATAACTTTTTCTTAAATTTACAAGAAAAAACATATCATTAAATGCATTTTTGACCCCCAAAAAATAATATATATATATAGGTGGAAAGACATCATAATTCCCTCCAATCTATTTAATACCTTTCAAATTTAACAAAGCATATATGAGTTTTGAGAGATTCCATTTAATAAATAAGTAAAAATTTGAATTTTCAGTGTCACTTTTCGCGAAAAAGTGTTATCCATGTTCATTGATTCACCCAAATACGACAATATGTGACACCATGTAGGAATTTCCAACAATAATCCCACCAAAAGAGCCAAGATGCACTACAATCCAGTATGAGGGAGATGTTGTGTGGTAAAATTATGTAACATGACATATTTTAATAATAAAAATAAAATCATAATAAAATAAAAACATACTAGATTCTAAACTAGCATATGGATTTCCTCTCAAATTTTGTGTTGTATACACAATCATTACACTTCTTTCAAAGAATATCACTATAAAACCAATATAGCTTTGTGGAGGTACTTAAGAGAAATGAAACTAATTATGAAATGGTGATTACAAAACACAGAAATTCCATATGGAATTGTAAAATATATGATTTTATATATGTATCTCGTGACATTCCTATCCAATTGAATGGTTTATTTAATACAATACTTTAATAATAAATCAATGCAATCATTAGTACAAAAAGCTTAATATAAGCTTTGCTACCTACACATAAGCAACATGTTCTAATATAAACATAATTAGTAGTGTTATTTGTAATGATTTAAAATACATAAAATACACTTATATTTCATATGCAGTCATTCAACAACTTAGATAATAACTATGCATATTTAACACATGCACATGGATCAAATGTTGTATTAGGAAATCACATCTAGAGGCGTCTATAGTGGACATTGCAAACCATAGTGAATCTAAAAAAAAATGAAAACTTAACCATCAATTTTTATACATACATGGGATTATGGATATGGATATTGTATATCATAGTTTTGAACCTGCTCGGCAATATATTGATTAGAGACAATGTAAACACTAAATTGATTTTTTATTTTTTTTCTTTTACAAAATAAAATTAAAAAACAAAAATTGTATTGAAAAAGTGTGATTGTTTCCAATAGAGAAATAATTCCCATTAATTCACTATATTTTTTGAGAATATCATGATATTTCAAAGTATGTTCTTTCTAACTTCTCAGCACAAGACTTGGTCACCTCTCTCTAACCACAACCCATCTACTATTACACTTATCTACTATATATTGTAATATCTACCTAGAGTGGATAGTATGAGTTTAAGGGAAATATCATGATATTTAATTATAGTAAGATGTATTAGATATGGTGGGAATATGGATAAAGGTAACTAAATTTTGGAAACACAATTCCTTTAATTGTTATTATTAAGAATAAAATTGGTGATTTAATCTTTGATATAGTAATTATAGGTATGTGTAAGAGTTTATAATGAATGGATAAGTAACCAACATATATCCAATTAAGTATGGATTCAAGTGATGGAGAAAGAGAGATGATATCAAACTTAGGATGAGGATCAAGGGACAAGGGTCATGAAGACTTTGGTGAAGGTCCTATTAGTATGCAAAGCTTTAGCAATAGTGTGCTACTCATGAACCTAAAATTCTATAAAAGAATGTCATTACATCTTATGATAATGACAAAACTAGCCAAATTAGAAGAATGGGGATACCAATAAAAAAATGGATTAGATAACACCACAACCTTAATGCACATCATTTGCTTGAAAATGTGAGGTAACTCAAGAATTATGTAATAATAGGGGGCACGGTTCCCAAGAAAATAAATGGATAAACTTTTAAAATGGATCGGAAGCTAGATACATTTGATGATAAATTACATATTTCCATCGGTTTAACTTAATAAATTTTTAGCTGTATTCAAATAGATAGAAGGATCAAGGTAGAATTCATTCATAGATTTTCTCCTTGACTCTCTTTTGATGGTGCATCATAGGTGAGTAAAGGGCATTCTTTTTATAAATGATCATCACTAATATAAATTTTTTGTAGCTATGGGTCATAATTCTAATCACTCAGTGGGATTGATGTCTCTCAAGTTATCATTGTATTTGACTATTCATATGGGAGTACATGATATTCAAGTCTTTGAGGACTCAAAATTGTACATAGAATGGCTAAAGAAGAGGATACACCTAAAATATCCTTTTAATAACCTCCAAGATATGCATACAGGGAGAAGAGGGACAATGGATCAAATGAAATAAGAAGGGTGATAATGAGGTGACAGGCACCCTAGACCCTTTTCTAGGTTTATTTTGGTTTCTATATTCTCCATGGAATCATACAAGGTTGATTGCATCGAGAGAAGCCACGCGCTCTTCATCCTAATATGGAAGATATCATGCCACGTTAGTCACGTTATCCTAGCCAACATAAATAGAAATATAAAAAAAAAATTTAAAAAATATAAATATAAATTATTATCACTTAAATTAAAAAAATAAAAAATAAAATAGCATGGCTCCATTTAAAACTGAGGTACAGGAGGGATCCAAATGGTAAAAAAATGTACACCTCAAGAAATTGGATTCCTCTCAGTGCTTGATAGATATGGGTTTTAAATGGATCTATGCTAGTTTTTAATTGCTGACTAATTTTCACACAATGATCATAGTTACTTGTTGTATATGGTTTATGTTTTTATTGAGTTCATAGGAATTAGAGCCATTTTGAGGTTTCCTTTATGGGACATCCAATGTAATTATGTCTATGTGAACTATACAAATTAATAAAATATGCTATAGTTTTTTGTTAAAAAATGGTAAGCTTAATTAAAAAAGTAGTTACTCATGGACACATTACTAAATATAGTATTATAAGATGAAAGTAAAGATTGAATTAATAACTCAAGTAATAAATAAATATAAGTATCCTCATGTCATGGCCAAAACAAATATGAATAAAAACCATACAAAAATATCTAAACAATGCCGAAAATTAGCGTAAAAAGCATGCTCAACACTAAATGTAAACAATGTTTCTCATAAAGAATCATGCGAGAGAAGGTCGTATATGAACATCTGAAATTCCCAAGACCATGACATCAAAGATTATTAAATAGAAACCCAAAAAATAAAATGACAAAGTATATTATAAAACAAGATCCATGAGGTGGCAATGTCCCCGACATTGCATTCGTGATAGCTAGTGGTTTGCAATTACCTATGCAAAAAACTAAAAATCAATAAAAATAGATTAAATTTTGTTATAGCCTACTTAAAAATCAATAAAAATAGAATAAATGTTGTTATCGCCTACTTAGGAATCCTTTTGAAGATTGTATAGATTTAACTACTTAAAAGACTCTAGACTCAAGTTCTATCTCAATAGATCCAAAGGGAGGATGACCTTTACAAGCTTTTCCAGAACGAGTAGTACATCTCAAATAGGCCATGAAGGACATAAATACAAGCCTAAATATAGAGTGGGGATGAACCATTTTTTATTAGCTAGATGATAAATTATTGATGCTTGTTAGGTGGTTAAGTTAATTCCTTCAGTATCAGAGTAGGAAACCAACTTGTCATTCTAAAACTATACACACCTCTCTCTTGGAGTTGCACATTTGGGCTTGAAAAGTAACTTATCCTCAAAAGGAAGGGTAGAAAGGAAAAACAAAGGCAATCAAAGTGAGGACACTACTCCATATACGATCTTTCTAGGTAAACTTTTTGTTCATTATAGGAAGTGTCATATTCAAAATATGACATTTTCCATTCCATAGGTCCATTAAGAATTTCGGATCACCTATAAATTATAATTAAAATATATAAGATATTAAATTGTCCCAAATATAAAAAATAAAATAAACACACTTAATGTACATACAAATTTAGATAATTTAAATAATATATTAAGTTTAACATCAAAATAAATCTATTTTTTTTTTAATTTCTCATAAAATCAAGACGATAAATATATTTAAAAATATCAATAATAAATCATATTAAAATTTCCAATTCACTTATCCAAATAATATTTTTTAGTTTTAGTTTTTATGATGTTACATATAACTCTCAATAACTTTATAAATAAATACCCAAAATATATTCAACCTTAACATTCACAATACCTTTTAACACTCATTTTCACCAACATTGCAAACATTTAAATTGATTTTTCAAGAGAAGGCTATCATTACATTTCGTTTTTAAGGTAGTAATTAATTTAAAAACTATTAATTAATTTTGTGTTTTGTTAGGGAAAAAGGAACAAACCAAGTGAATTGTTCAATGAATCGAAAGATATTCTATAGCAATGCGTATTGACAAAATATTCAATTGTGTGAACTCGTTTCTTTTTTTTAATTCCCTCATGGCCCAACAAGTGAATTGTTCAATGAATCAAAAGATATTCTATAGAGATGCATATTGACCAAATATTCAATTGTGTGAATTGGTTTCTTTCTTTAATTCCCCTCGGGCTGTGAGGCAAGGCTAGGCATGGCATGGTTGTAAATGCAATGTTTTACTTCTTAAAGCCATATGTCTTATTCATAATTATTTTAGGAAAATGAATTTTGGCTATTTTAGGAGGGGAGGGCATGGCTGTAAATGCAATGTTTTGCTTGTTAAAGCCAAATTTATTATTAATAATTATTTGAGGAAAAAGGAAATTTGGCTATTTTAGGCAGGGAGGGACAATTTGCTTAAGGTAAATCATTTTAGAAGCAGGTAGAAGAATATTTGGTTAGATTGCATGGCTTTTATGAGATAAAGGCATGAAAATTTTACACTTTCAAATACTTAATATTTAATAATGGTAGGTGAAAGAAAAAAAGGAAGACACCCTTACAAGAAGTGGTTTCACAAATTACTTCACTACCACCAAAAAATAGACAAAAAATTTATTGAATAGAAACACTTTCTACATATGAATTACACTATGTAAATGAAAAATGGTAATAGGCTATAAACAATGAGCATTTCACTATTTATAGAATATACTAACTAGTGATTCCATGATCACAATAGTCTTCCATTCATTTACATAAGCATAAATAGTAAATGGATTCTCAAAGAACACCACTCAAGAAAAAATGATTCCATGATTACAATAGTCTTTCATTCATTTACATAAGCAAAAATAGTAAATCGAATTACAAATAACACCACTCAAGAAAAAATGATCAAGATTATTTATATCATATAGGAAAAAATCCATTCCATGGGATTTCTTTACAAAATGTATACAATCAAACTCATAATGCTAGAACCCCTATGTTCATCTATGTTTTACAAAACATAGAAGATGTAGTACATCTCTTTGATCTAAAACCAAAGAGGAATTGAAATATTCCATCTACTAAACAAAGAAATATGTTAATCATATAACTAAAAATAAAATAAATCTTCAATATATGCAAAATATATGGAACCACAAGAATCAAATGCTCTTGAACTCAGATTGTTGATTCATGAAGTCTCGAAAAAACAGTTTTAAATAACCACATGTGGCACGCAAAATGTTACTAATTTCTAAAAACTTATACATGTATCTCATAATTAAACATGTTCCAAAAAATACCATGTTTCATTCTTTTAAAATTCATTTACATTTTGCTCAAAATTCATGACATAAAAATGGCCTATAAAACCGTCATTTCCAAAAATTATGGCAACACCTTTAATACATCCAGCCATCAAATCATCTACATAATAATTTATTTGTTCTAAAAGGATGATCACGGATCTTCACAACAGGTGGCAGACTGCATGGATGACCAGCGATAGCAAGTATGCCATGGTAACTGCCCTTACCCATCACTGGTATATATTAATCTAGAGACCTGGTTGGAGAGCCAATTTTTTCTTGCATTTTCAGTTGGAGAGAATGATGAGCTTGGAGATCAATTTCCTTACAGGGTTGTAGTGTATTCAGTAAGGTTTCTGGCTCTACTATGTCTGTTTTCTTCTTGACACGTTAAATTCCTGAAACTTATTCCAGCATTAAGCCATTTTTGTCCAGGTTATGGATTTTTTGTTTTTGTTGAATCCTGCATCACTCTCAACTCGTTTTAAAGTGCTCTTTCCTGATTTGGTCTATTCTTTATATCTTTCCTCAAGATTCCACAAAATTCTCGCCATCTTCTGTAGTGTCTTGACCACTTTGGAGGTTATTTTACTACTTTAACCATTTTTTTTTGTTGCGAATGATGACAATTGTCCCTTATATATATCACGAACTTGTTTCTTTACTTGCATGTGTAAATGATGGGTTCCTTTTCTATTTCCATTTTACTCTGTGATGTTTTATACAATTCACAGACTACAATTCAACTTGTGACATATTTTAATCCCTTGAAAAGGCTCTCTTGAGATTTGGGTATATGGGTTTTTTAATATGTCGAGGGTCCAATGGAAATGATTTTGTGGCTCAACAAGAGATCAATTAGGACACTTTAACGAAGTAAGTTTTTATAGTAGCTAATAATTTTTTAGGTCATCATGCTAAATTGTTGCACATAGATGTCATAGTCCAAAGTAAACCATATCCACCTTGCAGACTACTAATCAATCGTTAGTAGTGTTTGGGATAGAAGCAACACACTAAACAATAGTAGTGCCCTCATTGTTTGATTGAGAGAGCTCCCAACACACTAAAATCCTATTAGAAGTCCATGGACAAACCTATGCCAACCTAGAATGGGATACTTAGA
>LPNX010498019.1:0-23766 GCA_001517045.1 Pseudotsuga menziesii
AATCCCTGTATGAAAATGTCGACCTTGGCTCTGCAATTATATTAAAATTCTCTTGAAAAAAACACACAGCAAAAATTACACTGGTTTCAACCCCTTATCCTTCTTCAGGAGGTATATTTATCGTATTTGGTTTTCCCAGACCGACATCCAGGAATCAAAATTTGTTACAATCAGAAGGCCATCCTCTAACAACCTCTTAGGTGGTACATTGGCTGTGACTTGCACGAAACGGCCAGACAATGAAATGTGAAACATGGGATGAAATAGGCACAAGAGCATCCCATAATCCCATCCGGCGGGTGATGACTGTACAAAGATCTGAGAAGAGTGACCATTGGGAAGGGCATGCGACGCAAAGAAAATTTCCCGTGTACCATCATTGTCACTTCTACGAGTGAGCTTTGAGTTTGGGTGACCCATATTGTTGGATGACTCTCCCTAAATCAGGACCAAGCATGGTCGCAGCCATCATGTCTTATGCTTGCGCTTGGAGCTCCATCGTTTTCAGGTATGAAATCTTGGGTACTTTGGAGCATGCGCCTTTAAAATAAAACAATAACTCAAAGTCCCTAGCCAATTTGTCAAAAATGACCTTCCCTGACAACGCTTGTTGCATATCTCCAAATTTGTTGTGGTCTAATCTGTAGTGCACTAGGCACTCCTGATACTCCTTCTGAGACATTAAAGGACCCTTTTCTTCCCAGAAAAAGGGGAGGCCTCTGCTTACCAGTGGTATGAATAACTTGACGACTTCTTAGACTTTGTGCTCAGTAAATTCTATTTTGGCTCGTACAGTCTCCATCATCCTGTGCTTAGCCACTATATTTCTAGCTCCAGAGACCACAATGATCTTGTTTTGAATACCATATCTGGCAGTGGACCCGTTTGACATAGAGCTCAGGAAGGTTATGGCATTCTTCGTAGTCACCAGGGGCCTTTTGTTCACTTCTACCGATACTATCTGGGCTTGTTTATTGACTTCTCTCATAGCATTTTCTTGATCTTCAATAATATCTAGGTAGGGCCGAAATTTGTCAGCTTCCATGATGATTTGATCCCAGATTAGATACCTAGCACCTTGCAAGGCAAGTTTGCCGACCACCTGTTGGATCAATTTAGCATTTTGTTGAGCCAGTTCTTGGCATTTCTCCTCTGCCTTTTCTCTTCCTCGTTCCTCTTTAACTCTTTTCTTTTCCAGTTCCTCAATCTACTGTTTCAATTTAACGAGCTTGGCATCCTTTAAGCCTATCTGGGACATTTCTCTAGAGAGGGAGTTGGTATCTATCTCTCCAGCCATACTTGTGGACTGAATTGTATTCTCCGTGCTTCTGCTTTGAAGCTCATTTTCCTTCATTGCTAATTTGGTTTTCAATTTTGCCTCGCTATTCTTCAAAAGATAGATATCTACTTCCCACTATCTCCCATTTTCTTCAAGCTTCAGTAGCTTAGCCTTGCAGTCAGTAAGCTCGGAGTTCAATACCTCTTTTTCCCTTTTGAAGTCAGCCAATTCATCCGCTTGAGCGAGCTAGGTGCCAGGGATTTTTAACTTCCTTTTCAAGGTCTGGATCTCCTTTTCTTTTTCATCGAGCAATTTCTGAGCCAAACTCCCTTTATGCACAGATCTTTCTATTTGCATAGCTTCCTTTTGTAAATTGTTGATTTGGGCTTTGAGCGCTTTATTCTCCACTCTCGCCTTCCTTAAAAGATTTGAAGTTTTCGCCCTATTTTCCTCCAGTTTATACATCTGTATGGTAGCTTTAAGCAGTTTGGTATTCAATATATCCCCCGTCTCTTTGTTCAGGTGTATGATGTCAGTAGTGGGAACCTTTGAAAGGTTCACATTGACCTCGGACACCTTGTTCCCCATTGCCAGGGCTAAGTTAAGGGTATCAGTGGCATGATCCCTTCCAGTTTTTAGTGCCACATTGGGGTGAGGAAACCGCGAGGCTTCACTGTATAGTTATGTTGTTTCCTCGAAGGTTTTATCAGCCTTCTCTCAGTAAGACCTCAACCATTCTTCTTTGGACGCATGCTTGCTCGGAGTCTACCCGTCAAATACATACTCTTGTATTTGCAATTCAGCTACCTTAGGCTCTTCCTATCACTGTTATTTTATTAAATTCTTCTTCTTTTCCTGTCCCCTTTTGACCTGCACCAATTGTTGTCCCAGTTCCACCTTCTGTTTCTTGGGCATGCTGGCAATGTCCATTTCTTCAGTGTCCATGGGCCTTGGATCCCCTCTTTTCATTGAACTTGCCCAATAGCCGACCAATGATGAGAATCCACCCCATTATTGCAGCTACTATAGCCAACTCTCTTTGGGGAGAAACTACCCCCGGTAGCTATGAACCAGTGTCCCGTTCTGCGCTTGTTTCCATTGGGGAAAGATTAGGGAAATCGTCCCAAGTCACTGCTTCTCTAAGTCCAGGTATCTCAGTGTGCTCAAAGGGCCTGCATTTGTGAGATTTCCTTCTTTTGGAAATCATTTGGTGTGGATCATAATTCATTGCTTGTTCTGTGGAAACCCCATGCCTCTAAGCAAGTTGGTGACCAGGGGCAAAGAAGCCATGCTTCTAACTGTGTATGGTTTTAATTCCCATGGAAAAATCAAACTTGAACTTTTCTTAAAGTTCAAGAAGTGTTGTTCTTCGACAATGAGCTTCTGTCGGATTAATTCTAGGGAGAAAACCCTGGGGGTTACAAAAGATGGCAGGATGTAGGGTGTATGTACGAAACCATACAACCTTATGGTCGTTCCAAATTCTGTGAGGAACCAGTCTCCTATCTTCTTGTTATTTGACAGTTGCAGCATTTGTCTCATCTCAGGAAACACCCTAGGTAGCCTTTCCTGAAAGACGAGTTCATATATTTCGGCCATCAACTGGTTCATGAATTTATAGTAATCTGTGGCCATATCAGCAATGATTTCCAATTCTGGTACTTGTAGGTCCTCCTCATTATAGGCTACAAACATCCTCAGCAAAAGGGACTAAAATCTGAACATTCTAGTGTCGTGTAAGTTCGTTAACTGAGAACGGATGTTCTTGGCCAGGAACTCATCAAATTTAAGGCAACAAGACTGACCGGATTGTCCAGGCAATTCAGGTTCAGTCGGCCAAGTACTTAAGACGAACAAAAGAATCAACAATGACTCTAGGACGTATGCGTCGGTATCTAGACCTAGGAACTGACTGGTCAGGGATATACACCACTGAGTTTCTTCTTTGAATTGGTTGAGGTCAATAGGGTAAGATAGGTCGATGGGTTCTCCATTGGGTTTAGAACAGGCCTTCAGGAAGGCTTCTTTACTTTCGTCAATAGACTCTCTAAAACAACGTACAATGTCTTCTTCTCGGTAGTCTTGGGATATATGAGTGAATTCATCTACTTATGGAATAAATCACAATGTTTACTATTACTTGTAATTGGACACTCCTTAGTTTACATCTATTTGTAGAGGTTAAATTAGACTTAATTCCATTCAATTTCTTTATTTCTTTTGAAATCCATTTCGATACACCTCCTTCTCCAGTTCTGATCACAATGAATGAATATCCTCAGAATCCTCAAGGAGAATGGAACTAGACAATTTAGTTTAATTATTGTATATTTGTTAATCGCATTTATAGTTTAGTTATTTTATTTCTTAGATAATTTAAGTAGTTGTAATATTTCCTGGAATAATATAGCCTCTTGTGTTCATATAGTAAGAATTACGAATTTGTTTTTAGCCTTTCTAATTCATAGATTAAGAAGCAGAATAATTAATTAATAGATTTCACTATAAAGGGTAGTTTACTTTCTTAGGATAATATTGTATATATATATCTTTTATTGTTTATAGAGTAGAGTAGTATAGATCGATACTACTCTAATCTAGTAGTCTTGTCCCAGTCTAATTACCTTAGTAGTTGAATTTCTGGAGTTTGACTCGGTTTTTCATTTTGAAAGATCTTTCGATATTTTATTTGTTAAAATATTTCCACGAGACATTAGGTACCCTTCTACCTTAGCATATATTTTGTGTCAACTCTAAGTTTACAAACCTCGGTCGATAATTAAATATTTGGTGAATTAATTAAGACAATAAAAAAATCAACATTTTTGGCGTCGTTGTCTGGGAGTTATTATGTAAGGTAGAATAAGTAGAATTCCATTATGAAGTTTAGCAATAGGCTAGTGGCGGGGGAGAGGTAAGACGAGAGGTAAGAACCCGCGTATCTGTTATACCAGGCACCCCCAAATCCAACAATAATAGTAGTATTGTAGGTTTTCGTTTAGTTTAGATTTTCATGAATAGACCTAGAGATTCGAAAGGTAGATACGTTATAACTAGTTCTCAAAACTTTGTTAAAATTCCTACAAACCTTAACGGGGTGCATAAAACCCCAACCACTAACGCAGCGGAAAAATATCGGAGAACACACGTAGGAAGTAGTTCTACTTGGAAAACTAAAGACTTTATAGGAGAAGCCATAGAAGATAAATAAATCCTGGCAGGAATTTCTAAGGAGTCCATTCCTAAAGAAGTTCTTGAAGCCCAACCTTTGGAAGTCCTCAACTCTCCACTAGAGAAAAAACCTAATGATACAAATTTCTCGCTAGTAGGTGATCCAAACTTTTTCAATTTCATTGATCCTGGTCATGTACAAGCTTTCTTTGGAAGCTCAACTAATATTGTTATCTCACAAACTGAAACATCCATAGTAGAACGTACTGCTTCTGTAGAACTTAATAAATATATGGCCGACAAATCCTCTTATTGGAGGAAGATTTCCCCTGAAAAATAACATTGGGATGTCCCATTATCACCTCGAAAGGAACCTCCTAGGTACACACTCTTTGAGAATCGAATATACACGGAGAGATGGGGAGAAAATGAAGATCATGACGAGGTTAGAAATTACGAAGGAGAAGGAGAGAATCAAACTGAGGCTACCGTCGGGTTCCCGATTCTAGACACTTCACGGGATGTAAATATGAAGAACATCCCTCCTTCCTCCTTACCTACTTTCTATGGGAAGAGTAATGAATACCCAGACACATTTTTCTTCGAGTTTGACATCCTCTGTAGAAGCTATAACTATCTACAAGATGCTCACAGATTAAAACTTTTCCATGCTACACTGAAAGACTATGCTTTAAGATGGTTCACGGGATTAGTAGAATATAGTATCAGGATTTGGGAAGATATGAAAACCACATTCTTGTGGAAATATCAAGAGTATTGCAAACCTAGGGATTCTTGAAACGGTATTTTTAAGATACAGCAACTCGAATACGAGATCTTAGAAGATTATCTCGAGAGGTTTATTTATACATTACACAAATCTAAATATAACGACCTTCGAGAAGATGCAGTACAAACACTCTTCCTTAAAGGGATCTTACAAGACCTGGTAGAAAACCTCAATCCAATGGCATTTGGAGATATCTCTCACAAACCTTTAGCACAATTTGGGGAGATGTGTATAAATTACTCTAGAAGTAGGGGGAAAGATGAGAAAAATCTTTGAGATCCCTACAATAGGAATCTAAACGGAAACACCTCCAGCTCTGGAGGAGTCACAAGGATAGAATTAGGGAACCTACTAGAAAACTTCAAAATTGATATTTTAGGAGCAATGGGTTTCCAACTAGATGCATTACAAGCTAAGAAGAGGCAAGAGGAATAACATGCAGCAATGAGAATTTTCTGTCCAAGATGCAGGACTAAGAACCCCCAAAGGGAAGGTCCCTTGAACAACATCTTGATATGTCACATCTGTATGGATGATCATACGACAAAAAACTTCCCATCGCTACCTGGGTTACAAGCCATATATAAAAGTGGGGACATTGGTGAAACATCTAGGAGGCCTCCTTGGAAACTAAGAGACCAACCACCATATTAGAATTTGTCACCACAACCCCCACCCTATTATCAACCCTACCAACCACCTCAACAATGGAACTCATCAATTTGGCAGCATTGACCACCCCACTATCTTCCTCCTCCTCATTTTACCCAGCATCAGTATTGGCCACATGGGTGGAGGGGAGACTCCTACCCCCAGTCACCACCTGTCTCTACACCTAATCATCCTTATCCTCAGCATCCAACCAATACCCTACAATTTTTTACTAGGATTGTTCCTCCAGTTCCCCTTATTACACAAAAACCTCATCATTTCCAGAATACAAACCCCCCACAACCTACATTGTTACCTACACAACCGATACTGTTAGCACCGAAAATGAGGCCAAAGGTTGTGGAAGGCCCGCTCCTGGGTAACAGCAAAACCACTTTCAAAGACAGGACTGGCCTTCTACTCTTTCGAGAGGGATCTCTCACCAAATGTCAACAATTCCAAATATATATATACAAATGAAACTATAAATTGTTTGTAAACTTGGTTGAAACAAAACACAGCATCATTGGGCGATGGATTCAATATATACAATAGGAATAATCATAACTTAATTCAAGAGATTTCAACACAGGGGCAAGGTAGCCACCCCAATCACAGTAGATGTATAATTGTCTGGTGGAAAGGAGGAACATGCACAGACCATCAACACAGAGCATTGCAAAAAATGAATTCTGTATCAACTTTAGAAGAAAACTTTGGTGAATACCTGAAACAACAGACGGAGCATAACGAGTATAAATTCCGAGCTTTTATACCCTAAGTCTCAGATATGAAAGAAAACAAAACGGGAGAGATAAACTGGAAAAACATTCACATAAGAAAGGAAATAACAGACTGTAAGTGCGAACAACACATGAATCCCTGTATGAAAATGTCGACCTTGGCTCTGCAATTATATTAAAATTCTCTTGAAAAAAACACACAGCAAAAATTACACTGGTTTCAACCCCTTATCCTTCTTTAGGAGGTATATTTATCGTATTTGGTTTTCCCAGACCGACATCCAGGAATCAAAATTTGTTACAATCAGAAGGCCATCCTCTAACAACCTCTTAGGTGGTACATTGGCTGTGACTTGCACAAAACGGCCAGACAATGAAATGTGAAACATGGGATGAAATAGGCACGAGAGCATCCCATAATCCCATCTGGTGGGTGATGACTGTACAAAGATCTGAGAAGAGTGACCATTGGGAAGGGCATGCGACGCAAATAAAATTTCCCGTGTACCATCATTGTCACTTCTATGAGTGAGCTTTGAGTTTGGGTGACCCATATTGTTGGATGACTCTCCATAAATCAGGACCAAGCATGGTCGCAGCCATCATGTCTTATGCTTGCGGTTGGAGCTCCATCGTTTTCAGGTATGAAATCTTGGGTACTTTGGAGCATGCACCTTTAAAATAAAACAATAACTCAAAGTCCCTAGCCAATTTGTCAAAAATGACCTTCCCTGACAACGCTTGTTGCATATCTCCAAATTTGTTGTGGTCTAATCGGTAGTGCACTAGGCACTCTTGATACTCCTTCTGAGACATTAAAGGACCCTTTTCTTCCCAGAAAAAGGGGAGGCCTCTGCTTACCAGTGGTATGAATAACTTGACGACTTCTTAGACTTTGTGCTCAGTAACTTCTATTTTGGCTCGTACAGTCTCCATCATCCTGTGCTTAGCCACTATATTTCTAGCTCTAGAGACCACAGTGATCTTGTTTTGAATACCATATCTGGCAGTGGACCCGTTTGACATAGAGCTCAGGAAGGTTATGGCATTCTTCGTAGTCACCAGGGGCCTTTTGTTCACTTCTACCGATACTATCTGGGCTTGTTTCTTGACTTCTCTCATAGCATTTTCTTGATCTTCAATAATATCTAGGTAGGGCCGGAATTTGTTAGCTTCCATGATGATTTGATCCCAGATTAGATACCTAGCACCTTGCAAGGCAAGTTTGCCGACCACCTGTTGGATCAATTTAGCATTTTGTTGAGCCAGTTCTTGGCATTTCTCCTCTGCCTTTTCTCTTCCTCGTTCCTCTTTAACTCTTTTCTTTTCCAGTTCCTCAATCTACTGTTTCAATTTAACGAGCTTGGTATCCTTTGAGCCTATCTGGGACATTTCTCTAGAGAGGGAGTTGGTATCTATCTCTCCAGCCATACTTGTGGACTGAATTGTATTCTCCGTGCTTCTGCTTTGAAGCTCATTTTCCTTCATTGCTAATTTGGTTTTCAATTTTGCCTCGCTATTCTTCAAAAGATAGATATCTACTTCCCACTATCTCCCATTTTCTTCAAGCTTCAGTAGCTTAGCCTTGCAGTCAGTAAGCTCGGAGTTCAATACCTCTTTTTCCCTTTTGAAGTCAGCCAATTTATCCGCTTGAGCGAGCTAGGTGCCAGGGATTTTTAACTTCCTTTTCAAGGTCTGGATCTCCTTTTCTTTGTCATCGAGCAATTTCTGAGCCAAACTCCCTTTATGCACAGATCTTTCTATTTGCATAGCTTCCTTTTGTAAATTGTTGATTTGGGCTTTGAGCGCTTTATTCTCCACTCTCGCCTTCCTTAAAAGATTTGAAGTTTTCGCCCTATTTTCCTCCAGTTTAGACATCTGTATGGTAGCTTTAAGCAGTTTGGTATTCAATATATCCCCCGTCTCTTTGTTCAGGTGTATGATGTCAGTAGTGGGAACCTTTGAAAGGTTCACATTGACCTCGGACACCTTGTTCCCCATTGCCAGGGCTAAGTTAAGGGTATCAGTGGCATGATCCCTTCCAGTTTTTAGTGCCACATTGGGGTGAGGAAACTGCGCAGGCTTCACTGTATAGTTATGTCGTTTCCTCGAAGGTTTTATCAGCATTCTCTCAGTAAGACCTCAACCATTCTTCTTTGGACGCATGCTTGCTCGGAGTCTACCCGTCAAATACATACTCTTGTATTTGCAATTCAGCTACCTTAGGCTCTTCCTATCACTGTTATTTTATTAAATTCTTCTTCTTTGCATGTCCCCTTTTGACCTGCACCAATTGTTGTCCCAGTTCCACCTTCTGTTTCTTGGGCATGCTGGCAATGTCCATTTCTTCAGTGTCCATGGGCCCTGGATCCCCTCTTTTCATTGAACTTGCCGAATAGCCGACCAATGATGAGAATCCACCCCATTATTGTAGCTACTATAGCCAACTCTCTTTGGGGAGAAACTACCCCTGGTAGCTATGAACCAGTGTCCCGTTCTGCGCTTGTTTCCATTGGGGAAAGATTAGGGAAATCGTCCCAAGTCACTGCTTCTCTAAGTCCAGGTATCTCAGTGTGCTCAAAGGGCCTGCATTTGTGAGCTTTCCTTCTTTTGGAAATCATCTGGTGTGGATCATAATTCATTGCTTGTTCTGTGGAAACCCCATGCCTCTAAGCAAGTTGGTGACCAGGGGCAAAGAAGCCATGCTTCTAACTGTGTATGGTTTTAATTCCCATGGAAAAATCAAACTTGAACTTTTCTTAAAGTTCAAGAAGTGTTGTTCTTCGACAATGAGCTTCTGTCGGATTAATTCTAGGGAGAAAACCCTGGGGGTTACAAAAGATGGCAGGATGTAGGGTGTATGTACGAAACCATACAACCTTATGGTCGTTCCAAATTCTGTGAGGAACCAGTCTCCTATCTTCTTGTTATTTGACAGTTGCAGCATTTGTCTCATCTCAGGAAACACCCTAGGTAGCCTTTCCTAAAAGAAGAGTTCATATATTTCAGCCATCAACTGGTTCATGAATTTATAGTAATCTGTGGCCATATCAGCAATGATTTCCAATTCTGGTACTTGTAGGTCCTCCTCATTATAGGCTACAAACATCCTCAGCAAAAGGGACTGAAATCTGAACATTCTAGTGTCGTGTAAGTTCGTTAACTGAGAACGGATGTTCTTGGCCAGGAACTCATCAAATTTAAGGCAACAAGACTGACCGGATTGTCTAGGCAATTCAGGTTCAGCCGGCCAAGTACTTAAGACGAACAAAAGAATCAACAATGACTCTAAGACGTATGCGTCGGTATCTAGACCTAGGAACTGACTGGTCAGGGATATACACCACTGAGTTTCTTCTTTGAATTGGTTGAGGTCAATAGGGTAAGATAGGTCGATGGGTTCTCCATTGGGTTTAGAACAGGCCTTCAGGAAGGCTTCTTTACTTTCGTCAATAGACTCTCTAAAACAACGTACAATGTCTTCTTCTCGGTAGTCTTGGGATATATGAGTGAATTCATCTGGGATATCCAAGGTTTTGCGGATGACAGAAGATTGAATTGGGAAAAGGATTTTAGACTTAGACTTATTCATAATAACGCCTTCGGTGACAAAGAAATTATTTGCACACCATTCGACAAATTCAAGGCAATGGGGGGTTTGGTCGACAGAGAAGAAGTAGAAGAAAGATTTAAAAACACCACAGGTATCTCTACCTCGGTTCTTAAGAGCTTCCAATTTTCCTCTGGTGGTTTCAATAGCTTCTCCCACTACGATGGTATGAAAAATCCCAACATTTTCATCCAACAAGCTCTCTTCTGTCCTCCGACCTGCGGCCTCAGGCTCTACATCATCTCTCACTCCTACCACTCCTATTTTGTTCATTTTCAACCAACACTGAGGAGGTATCAAGGGGTTACCTTGTTCTATAGCACAGTCTCCTGGCCGGTCTGGGCTGGCGCTCTGGATGTGGTTGGATATTCGACGACTTTGAGGTTTCAGAAAAGACAAATATTTGTGGCTTTATGTGGGCCTTCTTTATAGATTTTCACCCAATCATAACCTTCGCGCATTTCTTAGGTGGTTTGTACCGTATATTTTACCCTTCGCATCCTAAACCATAGATATGTGGGGCCCTTCATGCCACATCTTTCCTTACCTAGCGCGTCCACATCCCAACCATTGATCGGAACCAACTTTCTTCACAACCGTCAATCCAAACAGACCCCACCATTCTTCACAAATCGAGGTCCCATTTTCCTCTGTGCTACTCCAGATGGCGAAAAATACTATGACCGTCGATCTCCCTCTGATCTCATATGCACCATCGATCAAAACGGCCCGTACCACTTTTCACAATGTTGAATCGTTGATTTTGTCCTCGTTAGTTTGGGATGCAAAATCGTTCTCAGCCGCAGATCTTCTTGGGTTCCAATCTCGACTGTTGGATGCATCCGTTCTTTAAACTGTTTTGCAAATATGAAGAAGCGGCTTGGGTAGGGCATGTTCACCATGCGGAATGGTTTGACGTCGTTGATCTACCCTCTGATCATCCTCAGCCTTCGATCATGACTCCCCTTTAATGCCTCCAGTGCGCCCAATGCTTTCTTCTTAGCCTCGCTTCCCCGATCCACAAACTATCTCACTAGCTTTCAACGTTCACCACCAAGGCTTACCCCAAGGCCAAGCGCTATCTTGTGTGTGCCCTCAGCTCTTTTTGCGAATACTATGTTGCCTTCTCAACACTTCTCGACGCGAGTATCACTTATGCCCAAAATTTAACAGAGTGTTAATAGATACCTAACCCAAACAATAATCCATCTCAAGCTCTAACAGCATTGAGTTGCAAACTCTTTCATCCTATGTTATTTCAACTATGCCCATGCATGAGATCCAATTACTTCACTCTAGCCAATGGCTTTGTTAATACATCAACTATCTGTTCATCCATTACAACATACTGGAGCTTCACTGCTCCTCTCTGCACCATATCCCTGATATATTGATACTTGATCTCAATATGCTTCAACTTGTCATGGAACACCGGGTTCTCCAACAACTTCACACAACTCTGGTTATCACAATGTATACAAGTAGCATCCAACTGGAGATCAAATAAATCAGACAGTAGCTTCCTTATCCATATTGCCTCAAAACTAGTTGAACAAGATGCGACATACTCTGCTTCATCTATACTCAGTGCCACACAAGATTGCTTCCTGCTAAACCAAGAGATCACACCTGATCCCATACTGAAGCAACACCCTGAAGTGCTCTTCCTATCAATGGCACTGCCTGCCCAATTTGAATCAAAATAACCCTCTGGGTTAATCTTCTGATTCACCTCATACTTGAGCCCATAATCAACTGTACCCCTCAGGTACCTCAGAATATGATTTGTAGCAATCAAGTGAACATGTCTCGGATCTGTCAGGAACTGGCTCAAGGTGTTCACAGCAAAGCAAATATATGGTCTCATGTTCGTCAGGTACATCAAGGACCCAATCATCTGACAATACATTGTAGCATCAACCGCTTCTAATGAAGCATCACTCAATAGATTCAGGTTCGATGCCATAGGTGTCATCATGTCCTTGCAGTCCATCATCCCAAACCTCTTCAGGATCTCTACTGAATACTTCTCTTGTCCGAGGGAGATTACATCTGCATTCTTCCACACCTCCATGCCTAAAAAATAGTGCATCATAACCAAGTCCTTCATTTTGAACTCAGCAGCAAGCTTCCTCTTTGTATCAGCAATTAACCCATCCATACCTGTTACAAACAGATCATCTACATACAGTAGGAGTATCACTGGGTTTCCATCTTCAACCTTGTAGTAAAGGTTGGAATCTGCTTTACTTTTGGTAAATCCCAAACTGGATAGAAAGCCATCAATTCTGTCGTACCATGTCCTGGGTTCCTGTTTCAAACCGTACAGGGCTTTGTTCAATCTACACACATGAGACCCCTACCATTTGTCTCAAAACCAAGTGGTTGCTCTACATACACTTCCTATTCCACTACACCATTCAAGAAAGCAGTCTTAGCATACATTTGGTGTATCTTCCATTTCATCACTGTAGCCAGAGCAAGTACTGATCTGATGGAAGTGTATCTAGCTACAGGTGCAAAGGTTTCTTCATAATCTATTCCTTCTTTTTGTGAGAAGCCACAAGCCACAAATCTTGCTTTATATTTCTCTATGCTGCCATCTGTAGCATGCTTGATCTTGTAGATCCATTTGGAAGTTACAACAGAATTCCCTTCTGGTCTTGGGACAACATCCCAAACATCATTCTTCATGATCGATTGATACTCTTCTATCATAGCATCCTTCCATTCTTTCCTTTCTGTCGCTTCTTCATAGTTGGAAGGTTCTTTATTGATAAAGTCACATAATAAAGCTACATACCTGGGGCAAGACCTGGTCCTCTTTCTTTCTCTGTGATTTTCTTCTGGAGCCCCATATCTTTCTGCACCTTGGATAGCTTCTTATACCCAAGCAATTTTCCTCTTATGAGGATTATTCTCCTGAGGTGGATCTATAGGTTCTTGAGGTTCTCCAAATTCTCGATCTTCTTCTTGAGTTTCTTCATTCATGGTTGTGTCATGAATTCTTGGGTGCTTCTGTTTCTTCTGAATCTTCAGCGGGTCTTTTTCTGGATTTGTTGTAAGCTGAGTCTTCATCAAATGTTACATCCCTACTGATGTCTATCTTCTTGAATCCTGGGAAGTATATTCTGTAAGCCTTCAAGATTTCAGAGTATCCCACAAATATACCCTTCTTTCCTGAAGGATCTAACTTTGTCCTCTTTTCTTTTGGAATGTGTATGTACACTGGACAACCGAATATTCTGGGATGGCTGACTTCTGGTTTCTTGCCGAAAAATACTTCTTCATGTGTCTTGCTCTCGAGTACTCTATGTGGAGTACGGTTATGTACATATACTGTTGTTTTGGCAGCTTCTTCCCATAGATGCATGGGAAGATCTTAATCATGAAGCATTGCTCTTGCAGCTTCCATGATAGTTCTATTCTTCCTTTCTGCAACCCCATTATGGTGTGGATTATATGGAGTGGATAACTCCCTCTTAATCCCTGAATCTTTGCATAACTCTTTGAATTCATTTGATGTGAATTCTCCTCCATTATTTGATCGAAAGGTCTTGATCTTCTTTTCTGTGTGGTTCTCGATCAAGGCTTTGAATTCCTTGAATTTGTTGAATACTTCATCTTTTTTCTTCATAAAGTATATCCATGTCTTCCTAGAAAAAACATCAATAAAAGAAACATAGTATACATACCCGCTTAAAGAACAGGATGACATTGGACCGCATACATCGGAGTGAATGATTTCCAAGATTCCTTTTGCTTTGCTTTTGCTACTTGGAAATGCCTTCTTTGTGTTCTTTCCTTTCGCACATCCTTTGCAGACTCCATCATGTTTTGACCTTTTTTTCTGGAAGTCCTTCAACAACTTTTCTTGCAAGTGGTAGTGCTCTGTAATGCACATGTGCAAGCCTTCTATAACAAAGTTCATTTGGTTCTACTGTGTCATGGACCAAAGCTTGTTCTGGATGGCCCTTAAATTTGTATAATCCTCCTTCTTATTCTTCAATTACTATTGCATCGTCAATAGTCTTTCCTCTTGGCCACATGAGGACTTGGCCATCTACAAATGCAACCCTCATGCCTTTTGCATCTAGTGCCGATATGGAGAGCATATTCTTCTTTAGTCCTGGTACAAACAAGACATCCTTCATTTTCATAGACTTTCCAGAGTCTAGCTTATAGGAGGATTCACCACTACCTTTTATGGGATATTGGTAGTCGTCCCCAAGTTTCACCTTATGGGGTAATTATGTTCGGATAGTTTCTCAAAGGATTCCTTGAATCTTGTCATGTGTTTGGAAGCCCCACTATCAATAAGCCAATATTTTCTTCCATGTGTGACAGTTCCCGTGAGAGCAAAGATCAAAACATATTCTTCATCACTTGAAGAGTCTTCACTTTCTTGTTTTACTCTCTTTCTTGAAGGATCATCATCCTCAGCAGTGTGAGGATGATGTCTTCTTTTGGAGTTCTTCTTCTTCTTAGATCCACTCTTATTCATGGGACAATTTCTAGCAAAGTGTCCTCTTTCATCACATGTATAGCATCTGAGTTTGGATGGATCCTTTTTCACAAAATTATCTTTCTGATGAGAATGCTTACCTTGGTGATGATGATTTTCCCTTTTTCCTTTCTTGGAGTGTACTGTGAGAGCTTGATCTTCACTTCCCATCTTTTATTCTCGAGCTACTATTCAAGCTTCTTCTTGTGAGCATTCTTCCCACAGTCTACTGAATTTGATTAGCTTCTTCCTAGCACATATTCTTTGGATGAAAGAATCCCATGATCTAAGGAGATCGTTCAAGGTTGTCATCACAATTTTTGCATTCTCCTCTTCTTCATCTACTGCTTCAAGTTGTTCTTTGATCTGGGAGACCCTTGTAAAGTATGACTGGATGGTCTCCTCATTCTGGATCTTTACATTCTTCAACTGTTTCCTTAGAGTCATCTTTCGGTTTATGTTCTTCCCTTCAAATAGTTTGGTTAGGGCATCAAACATGGCTTTAGGTGTCTTGAGGGAGGGCACCTATGGTATGAGGTGATCCTTGATTGAATCAGCAATAATCCTCTTATCCATAACCAATTTATTCTTATGTAAGGCCTTGGCCTCATCTTCCTCTGGAACTAGAACCTCCTCATTGATGTAGGAGTCCAACTCATTTTCTTCCAGGACCAGGGAGATCCTATACTTCCAAGCTCAGAAGTTATCATCTCCCTCAAGATTTTCATCAAGCTTGGTATGATGAGACATCTTAACTGAGAAACTCAAATGGAAATACAAAATATTTAGATCTTACCAGGTCAAGATGTCAGATCTGGATTTGGAGATGAATTTCTGCAGTGTTGGTTCAGGAGCATATTAGGGTTTGACTTTCCTGGAGTTCTGTCCAACCAAATGCTTTGATCTTGATCTCTAAACTTCAATTTTGAGGAGGAGGTCAATCCAAGCCTGGGCTCACTAAAAAATTCCACTTCTATGGAAAGCCCTAATTTTCGGCAGTAGTGTCGGGTCCAAAACTGAAAAAGCTCAGAATCAAATTCTGCTTCGACGGAAAGATGCGCCCTAGGGAGGAGAGTTAGCCCAGCCTTCTTTTGCTGAAAATCTGTGGAGAGAGATCCAAAAAATAGGAATCCCTAGTTTTCGCAGCTGCACAGTGTCTCCTTCTCAGGTTAGCTCTGATACCATGTTAGATTTTTAACATTTAAGCTAGCATTATATTAGGATCTTTAACTGAGAGAATAACAAGCACAGGAATCAAACACAAGAGACAATGAACACAGTGTTTTTCCTCGGGGAAACCATAAATGGAGAAAACCCCCCAACTTCCTCAGAGATAGAATCAGCACCAAAATTAAAACCCCAAAACACTAAGATGATCTCCCGACAGCAGTAGCCTGTTTCTTTCTAGCCCCAGCAACTTCTTCTCCCTCAGCTATGCGCTACAACTGAGTGTGAGTGAGTGTGTGATAAATAGAGAAGCTCACTCTCTATTTATATTCTTTCGTTCACTTAATGTCCACTCCAACATGTCGGCCTCACTTAACAATTACTTACTAGAGCCGACATCTCTAGGAGAGTCTAATAACCCTAGTGCCCCACAACTTGTGGGGACTTGCCCCTCTGATCAACAAGGAGGGTTAAGGTAGATTAAAAAGGAGGGTTAACCTTAACACAATGGTGGGGACTATTGCCCCGACTTACAATAACTCACCTAGGGACGACTTATCTAGGATAGTTTAATAACCCTAGGGCCCCACAACTGTGGGGACTTTAACCCTTGAACAATAGGAGGGTTACCCACAATGACTTTACATGACTTGTTTACATTATTGAATTTCCCAATAGGAACATCGGCGCATGACATGACTCAAATACATTATAGACACTTCTCAGAATAAACATCAGAGTATAATACATAATATATACAAGTGAATGCATTCCAAAGTTACAAATACATCAATAGTCATCAACCCTACTCTAGAAGATCAAAAGTATCTCTCTGTTTTAATTAGTTCAAAGAAAAAAATTAATATAGCCAAGATAAGAACGAACTCTCATGAGCTCCATAGTGAAACAGGTCGTTAGGAAGTTCCTAAAACACCATGGGTGGAAAGGATCTTCCATCTCTGTGAGAATATGAACATTGAGGATGAAAATCACTTCCTCTAAGAGTTCCCTGCATACACCCACATTAAATCTTAGTTTCATAATCTTTGTTGCAATAGCGAGCTTCCTATCCTTTTAATGTGTCAAAATTATAGTGAGATCGGGACACTTCTCTCCAAGTTCTTTGAGCTTAGGAATACAATTTTAAAACAAACTAAATAATTCATTTCTTTAGGTCCAATGGACCAAAGTTTGGTCTCACTGAACGTTAACCATCATCATCATCATCATAAAAACGAGTTTGGGGACTTTGTATAAAAACACTAAAAACCAACATTTTAGAAAAATCTAAATAAAACAAGTTGAATGAAATTATGATCGTGTAGTCGAGGAGGAGCTTACTTTTTTCACTCTACACAAAACTTGCATTATAATAAAATTTAATTAGGATTAAAAATTATGTATATTTTTTATCGAACTTATAATTAAATAGATGACCATTTTATTACAATATTAAAGTAAAACAAATTTATAATTCCATTCCAATATCACCACTATCCCTACTTATAATAATCTATCATATGCATCATAGGTCTTGATGTATCATGTATCATAACAATGCATATATAAACTTTGTTGTTTTAAATGATAAGGTGTACATACCCTACCCCCTTGAACATGTGACCTGTTTAGGGGAAACACATGATTTGAACCTCTAACTTCTTAGGAGCGAACACATGTTCTTAATCGTTAATCGCGCTCAAAATAACTAAATAATAGATTATCATTTTGATTTAAAATTCAACAAGAAATAGGTATGAATGGAATTCCAATAATCACATGTTAATATTGACAATACAATTGTAATAAATATGTTTGAAGATATTGAATCCAACTTTATATCAATCATCTTAAATCTAGATCTATTTTTGTAAGCGGACATCATTTGTATTTTTTAATTAGAATAACATGTTACATGACATTACACAATGTTAAGCGTTACAACATCTCCCCAATACTGGGTTGTAAAGCACCTCGCTACCCTTAATGCAATAATATCATTCTTCATAAATTATAAATTATAAATTTAATGAAAACTATCTAACAAAACTCTAATAATAATCAATTCTCTCTTACACATTTATGTATAACTAACTTTTTTTTACTTAATATTTACTATGTATCTTAACTTAAAATGTATATTTCTAAAAAAATTCAAAATTTCTTTAATAATGTAAATTACATTTTAATTTAAACTAATTTTGCATTAGAAAAAATGAGATATAGAATAATGAATTTCAGAATTAGTATCTTAAAAATACAAATTCAAAATAAACAACTATATTCTTTTTTTTTAATATTTTTATTTAAATTTATTAACATTACTTATCTATTATTAAATATATAATTTATTTATAAAAAGATAAATTTAACAACGTTGTATAAAATGCACTTATAATCAACATTCTAAGTCAACATGGGACAAAACTCAATATGTTACTTTTTAACCAGAGATAGTCTTATGAAGTGATGTGCACCTCTTAGAGGGAATGTCGTTTTGCTCTTTGGAAGAAGTTGGATGATATCTTTTGCTTTGCTCATGCTTTGTGGATGCTAGAATGGTTTAAATAACTCAAGTAAGTCTTTTACATTTCTAGTATCCTTATTCCAATTATTTTGTCAATATTAACATGTCATGATTGGAAGTCAATTCATAGTTAATTTTTCTTGAATTTTAAATCAAAATGTTAATTTCACTTTTCATAATTTTGAGTGGGCCTAATGGGTAAGAACATGTGATTCCTCCTAAGAGGTCACATGTTCAAGGGGGTAAGGTTTGTATGCTCAAGGGGGTAGGGTATGTACACTCTATCATTTAGAAGAATAAGTTTTATATATGATGAATATGATAGATTTTTATAAGTAGGGATAGTGGTGAAGTTGGAATAGGGATGGTGTTTCCTCCTAAGAGGAAACATGTTCAAATCTGGGAAGGGTAGGGTATGTACACCTCCATATACTTTGACAATAACCTCAATGAACCCAAAAGTATTCATTGTTGCAACATTTCAGGGTTTAGCATTCACCCTTAGTTTCCAATTATATAGTAATTTCCATTTTTTTCTATCGACGTTCATTTCCACCTTCTGGGGCAATTGCTAACCCGCATGTATCACCATGTATGTATGTTTTTACACAACTACTTTTAGCTTAACAATGAGAAATAAGTTTCCTAGAATGGCCTCAATGTTACAATGGGCCTATACAGTCCCAATAATTTTGTAAGGCATGACTGTTCTAAATTACGATTGACATGGTCAAGCTATCAAAATGTGATTCAAATTGTGAAAGGAATACAATGGACACCAAAAAAGTAAATATAGCAAAATAAAGGGAATAATATAGAAAGTAAATAAACTCTTTATTAAATAAAAGGAAGTCTATGAAACTACATTGTGGATGGATGTATTAATGATCTTTTATAAATGAGAGGCTCGTATATATAGTATTTATAGGGTCCTACAAAGAGCCATGTATCTCCATTTATGTCTTTCCATTATTTTATTTATTTATAGTTCTTTTTCTTAATGGTTTTTCTCAATATTATTATTATTTTTATTTTTATTTTCAACCAAATACCATGGGTGTATACCATGGATTTACCAAAACCATGTGTTACATGGGTGATTCGGCGATTTTCAATCCTCCCCCATTAGGAAATAATGGTCCCCATTGTGTCAAGTGCCTTCATCAGATGGGGAAACTTCTACTAAATTTGGCTCCTAGTGAGCCATTTGTCTGTGTGAAGAAGTTGTCCTTCTTTGATGACCTGTTGGTGTGCTCCTTCCATTGTGTATCCATGATTCGATCAGTTGTAGCCTACTCAAGGTAGTCAGATTTGAGTTTTATAGAGGCCAAGCCCTCATCTACCTCTAAGGTGTCCAACAAAGGAAGAAAATATGGATGAAGGAAATTCACATTGAAGACTTGGTAAAGGCTGAGGAATGGGGGAAAACTCAAAATAATTCTCGCCTATAGTCTTGGTGATGGTGTAAGGTCCATATCGAAGTGGTTGAATCTTCGGATGGGGTCCAATGAGGAATTATTTCTTCAAATGCTACTGGGAGGTAGATTATTTTAACGTAGAAGCTTCCAACCTTCAAGTCTCTAAACCTCAAATTCAATACCAGGTGTGGGATCATGCCTGGTAGTGACAATGTCAACATATCATGCTTCTCAAAACATTGTGAGATCAAAGCCTCAAAACATGCTGCAAAATTAAAGTGTAGTTTCGCACTGATAGTAGATCGGCGAATGAGATCAAAGTTGTAAGAGATTGACGATGGGGAAAGAATTTACGTAGTAAATCTACACAGGCTATAAGAGATCCGCAAAGTTTCACACTGATAATAGATCAATGAATGAAATCAAAGCCGTAAGAGATCGACGACTCACAAGAGTTGCGAAAGACGATTGCGGAAGAACATTCCAGAAAAGTTGGATGGCACATCCGCAATCCACAAATTAAGGAAGAGGTTTTGCGAAAAGGGAAATGCAAAAGCAGTTTCAAGAAAAATTGAAATGCATACCTGCAATTCGCAATTGTGGAAAAAAAAAGCGGAAATGTAATTGGGGAAAGGTAATTGCGGAAAGGTATTTGTGGAAAATTAATTGTGGATTGTAATTGCGGAAAGGTGATTATGGAAAGGTAAATGCATAAAGCTAATTGTGGAAGCAATTTTCGAGAAAATTTGAAACGCATACCCACAATCCGCAATTGGGGAAGGAAGAAGTTTTTGATTGCGAAAAGTTCATTGCGGAAAGAAAATTGCGGAAGGGTTTTTTGAAAAAATTCAAAGTACACATCCGTAATCCGCAACCCGCAATTGCAGAAGAAGTTAGTTCCTGCAAATTGTGAAAAGGTCGGTTCGGAAAGATGAATGCAAAAAGGTTTGTTGTGGAAACGATGTTGCAGAAAAGACAACTGCAAAAGGACGTGACTGATAAATTTAAACAGAGTTAAAAATAATAAATAGAGAAGTAAGAAAATGGGGTTGATGAAGAGGCATGTGTTATGAAGGGATGAGTTTGATGAATAGTCATGACTCCAGATGTATTATTAACTATGTTGATGACAAAAATATAAACACTTCGCATATAAAAGTCTATATTTTGGCAACGTTGCTAAGCTTAAACATTTCAGGTTGATAAACCTGATTGTGCAACACGTATGTGATGTTGTTAGTGGTTCAAGGTTGTATACTTTTAAAGCCCGTAAAGCACATGTCTATTGTGTATATCGCTATTACAAATAAACTATTCAGGTATATTGATTCCCCATGGTACATTTTTGGTCTTCTCTTCTCATGTATCATTTTATTTTCTCAACTTGTCCTTCAATTTCTTGCATTTTATGGTAACTACGCTTTCTTGCATTTGCTTTCAAATTTTGGATTTGCAAATATTGAAAGAGATAGGAAAAGGAAAAGGAAATGGAGTTCAAGGTGCATAGTTTAAGGCATCGACGAAAATGATGCTATGAGGAAAGGGAGACAATGTTTGGGAAAATTGTTGTTTGCAGAGAAGAAGAATGATTTGATGTGTGTTTCCCTCGCCCCCTTGCCCAGGTCGCCTGAAGAATTTTGATCTTTCCATAATTATATTTCTCTTTGAATTATTTATTCCCTATTGATTTCAGTCTGATATTTTTCTAGCGTGACTAATTTAGCATACTAATAGACCCGGACGGGAACAAACTTAACTTCACCAACCTATCTAGTATTCATTCTATTATTTTTTCCGGTTGATTTCAGTCTGATATTTTTCTGGCATGGCTAGTTTGGCATAGTAGTAACCTGAAAGGGAACAAAAGTTAACTTCACCAACCTATCTATACCATATGGTAAGATAAAGAACATATATATACCATATGGTAAGATGAAGAACGCTTCGAACCCTACAAGAAAACAAATATTTTATGTAGCAGAAAACTAGCAAAGCTTTAATAACACTTATAAAAGTTGTTTACAAAATATTGTATACACGGTGCCGTAAAGATATGGTTAAAACGATTTGGTACTTGAATGAGAGATTTTGAAAGACACATTTTGAATGAGAGTTTTTGAAAGATCATAAAAAAACATTCATCAGTTAAACGAGGTTGAATGCTTGAATGAGAGTGTTTGAAAGATATTTTTTTAATAGCATGTTAAAAAGTGTATGGATAGTTTTGACAAGTAAATTCTTTTATAGTTAATTAAATAATTAGTTATATACTTTATTTTCTAATAAGATTAGAATAACAATTTTAAATTTACAACTCAACTTTCACAATTGAAAATAGTTTATATTTTTGTTTTTATTAAATTAAAATATGTAAAGCTTCAAATAGTCATTTAATATGTTTTAATGGATAATAATTTTTAAGAGTAGATTCTAATATCAAATGATATTCTATTCATGAGCATAATGACACTTGCCTTTTCATTATTTTGGTTAGCATTTCACTTTCAAGTTTATACCATTTCTCTTTTCAAGTCTGGCACTTTAATGAAATAGATCAATTTCTCACCCCTTCGACCAGAGTTAATGTTTTTTGTTTCGAACGTGCAAAATATTTTAGACAAAGGCCATTTACTCCAGTTTATATTAATTGATAGTTTTTTTTGAACTTCAATTCACATAAATCAAATAAATTATCAAATTATCATTGATTTTGATTATCAAATTATTATTGTTTTTGTTTATAATTTTATGAAAGGATAGATTATTATAAAATATTAAGAGAATTATAAAATTACTATATAAAAGAAAAATAACTATATTTTAAATGTTATTATTTAGACTGTTTTTTAAAATATTAAATAATTTATTTATATTTATTTATATTTATAATAAATCTATACTTGTAGTATTAAACCATTATTATAATATTATATTCATTATATAGCATTACTAAAAAATTAATAATAATCTAAAAAAACCATAATTAATGCTTTCTTTAATAAATTATAATTAAATAAAATTAATTTTAGTCAAATTCTTATTAACCAGTGAGGAATGAACATCACAATATACCAATGAAACTCATGCTAAAGGAAAATCAAAGCAAAATTAGTTATTGAGAAAAATCTACGTTGTTTTTGGAAATTAGAGCAAAATGTTTCTTAAACCATAATAAATTATATTATTGAATTTTAAAGTGGTTTTATTAACCATAAAATGAATACCCATTTTAAAGTCATTAAAATGACCATATTTGGGATTTGGAGTTGAGCTAGCGGATCTTCAAGATTCACCAGAGCTCGACAAATGTACAACAAAGATGAATTGAATAGTCTAGGTATATGTTAACCCTAAATGCATTTGATTAATTAATGTAATATAAATCCGTTAGCATTTAACAATGGTTTGGTGGCTTAATAGGCAAGTCGACTTAACACTATGGTTGGCAGTTAACATTGGTTTAGGCACTAAGCTACTTCATGGAAGCTTCAATCAATGGCTGGGTGGTTCGTGGTGAGTTGGTTATGACAACATGGCCACAAATCCATGCTCGACGGGCGATGCATGAACTGTAACCTTTATGAATAAGAAGGGCGTCAAAAAAAAATTTGTTGAGGGTTTTATTTTCATGGTGGTTTTTTGTGTATTCGTTTCTGGTCCTTGCAGGTATGGTCATAGCTAGATTCATTTCATTTTTCTATGTATTCATTTCTTGCAGGTATGGTAATCGACTAGTTGAAAATACCACGGGATTCCCAAAACCATGGGCTCGTAAATCACCCATTATTGGTCAAGTCATGACTCTGAAATTACAACATTTTACAAGGTAGTATTCCTAAATTTTCGCTACAGGGGTGTTTCACCTGGAACCCCCACTAGGGGTTGCTCCCAAAATAGTCCCCCCCC
>LPNX010498019.1:23879-62442 GCA_001517045.1 Pseudotsuga menziesii
TTAGGAAGATTAGGATCCACAACCAACATCTACAACTTTAATACTGTAAAGCACTTCAAAAAATTTTATCCCTCTTGATGCTTGATAGATCCAGGTTTAAAATGGATTTATACAAACAAAAATTAAATTTACAACATCAATAATTTAAAACACATCAATTTCAGGATTCAACAATAATCCCCCTAATGCCCTTGTTTGTTTGAGTAGGACCCAAGCTCAACAAAGAAGAGTGTTGATTCCTGTACAACTAACTAGACAATCACATGAAACATTTATCCTAGCATAACTAATATAAATTGCACACAAAATTCATGAATGAAAGGTACGTAGTTGCATCTATATAATAATCACATATACATATTGTTCAATATAAGTAGAGAGATATGTCTATTGGTGTAGTTCTTCATGGAAATCATGATTTCCCCCCCACCCCCCCTTGTTTCAGTCTCAAAACAACTTATTTACAATAGAAAGTATACAAAGACAAGGGATAAAAAATAGCCCCACCAATGTGTTAGCAAAAACAAGATCGCGGAGCAATAACAATTATACAATTAAATAATTAAACAAGATGCAAACCGTAAACACATTACAAGAGAGGCACAGATATAATGTGGTTCACCCAAGATGGGCTACGCCCACATAGAAATTGCTAGTCCTTTCTTATTATACCATCTAGGAAAATGAAGGGATACAACCTGCAACAACCCTGCTGCACTTCCTCTTCACACTCTCACAGTCTCTCTCACACAATCACAGATATTGTTTACAATGTTTTCCTTTTATAGGGGAGTTACCATGGGAAAATACTACGGGTCACTCAATACCATCGGTCCACAAACTATTGGCCAACAAACATCCCAAAATTTTCTTTCGGGGCTTAGCCCCTGCACCCCCTACAGTGGGACAAATGTATAGTAAAACTAGGGTACAAGCACATATAAACAATAACATCTCTGAATATGGAAGATCAAGCTCCACAACCAACAATGTAACAAACAAAACAAAGGGATGCGTGATTAAGTCCTTTTATACTTGGTTAATTGCATATGCTTTTACAAGCCATCTTTCAAGTTCCCTGGGTTTTCTTTCACATGTTACGTCACATAATTTACTTGAGTTTCTCTTTTCAAGGTTGTCTAAAAACACAACACTTTGCACCTGTTTTCTAGAATCTGACAACTCAAAGAATGCAGAGTTATGATTTATTCATAACTCTGCTCGATTTTGCGAGCATTTGGTTCGGTTTAAAAGGGGTTAAAATCCCAGGGGAAAGTTCCATAATGGAACTCTGCCATCACACCCATGGAACTCTACTCCCCATAGAATTTGGTCAGATTTATGCCTTGAAAATCCACTGGAAAAAGGGTCAAAATGTTGTGATTTTAGCTCCAAACTCTCTTTTCCATTCAAGCTTGGTATGCTTTTGTTGATGTCTTTGTAAATTCGGAAGATATTCTGATGTATATTATCATTGTATGTTGTTGTACCCCCATTGGGGATGTGTTTACCCCCTTGTGGGAAGTCTTAATTATGTCTAGACCTTGAGGTACAACCTCCATTGTAAGTCGGGGAAATAGTCCCCAGTGTAACATCATATAATGTGTATTTGGAGCCTCTCTGGGAGGAGTCAGCCCTGTTAGGGAAGACATGTGGGCCCCAGTCTTATGTTTGGTCAGTGACTTGAAAGGGTATAAATAGGGAGGCACTCTCCCTAATTTATACACACCTCACACTCTCAAGTTTGCATGAGACAGAGAGAGAGGCAAAGGGAGGAGAGACAAATAGTTGTTGAATACTTCTTATTACCGCTTTTGATCATCTTACTATTCCGAAGAAGTTTGCAAGGTTTTCTCCTTTATGGTTTCCCTGGTGAAAACATTTGTGCCCCGTGTATCTTTTATATCTTATGCATCTTGTTGTACTTGTTATTCTTTCAGATAAATATCCTATATAAACTAATCATATCTAAAGAAAAACTAACATGCTATTAGAGTTTCTATGAAAGAAGGCACTATGTAGCTGCAGAAACTAGAGCTTCCTAGTTCAAGGTTTTCTCTCCACAGATCATTAAGAAATGAGGGTTAGGATAACTCTCCTTAGTAGGGTGCATCTTTTGGTGGATACATTTTCTAAATTGAAGAAGTTTCATTTTTTACCTTGTCACTGGTGTCGAGAGGAACTAGGGAATCAAGTTTTGGAGGCTTCCCACCTCAGTTTTCATAAATTGACCTAGCTGAGCAACTTGCCTCAAGGAGGTGCATCTTTATGTCCAAACATAACTCTCAAACTCCAAGTTTGGAAAATTAGGGTTTCTTTGAAAAACCCTAGGTCATTGTAGAAGGAGCAAGTCGATAAGTCGACTTGAACAAGAGCCGACTTAGTCGATCAGCCAACTAAGTCGATGGGCCGACTTAGTCGATCAGTTGACTAAGTCGGTCTGTCGACTAAACTAAGAGAATAGGTCGACCACCTAAGGTCGTGTTGGTTCACCGAACTGATAGGTAGTTATTTTGTAACCATTCTATAATCATATATATTAGGCTGTTGAGCCAGATGAGAACTCAGTTTAGTTCTCTATGTTGTATGGACTCATTTGTATAACATAATCTGTTTATTCACCTATCTGTTGTTATCTCTTGTCTCTGTTTTATAGTTATATGTTTTAGTGTGTATTATTGGTAACCTTATGTGATTCGTGAGATTACAACATTAGTTCTGTTGCCGGTAGTACACGACTGGAATGTATGCAAACAGATGATACCAGAGTAGGAGATTAAGGACTGGTGGGAACGTAAAGTTGTAAACTATTTGCAAAATTACACGTGAAGGAACAGATTAACAGTTGCACAAGCAAAAGAAAGATTTTTCATAGAGACACATTAAAAGTTTGTCGAATCAGTGCCCCAACTTTTGAAGAAATTCCTGGATGAGAAAGCCGGACAGGATTAAAGAACAACAGTTGCTGGAAATACTGATCCGCGGAGGTAGAACAAACTTGTCGGAGTGGTTTGAGAAAATCGCCAACGACTTCTGTGAAGAGAAAGCAGTCGAAGATAGAACTTCGGTCGAAATAGTCAAGGATAAATTTTACACAGATCTCACCGAACAATTTTTGTGTTCCCTACCGACCTTGTTGTTCAAATTCTTGATCGAGAAAGGAGAAGGACATATTGTCGAACCTCGTCCATCACTTCACGAACTGCCATCGAACTCTAACTGGGCCGAGAAGCAAAGGAAGTGGGAAAAATTCATTGCAAAAAGGGAGTGGGAATACTTCCTAAGAAAATAGACCGAACTATCTGGGCTTTCTAAAAAGCGTCAGGTAGGCTATGGAGGGGTAGCTGGTCATATGTCGAGATAGAGTATAGTGGATCCTAGTCAACTAGAAATAGATACCAGTCACCAGTAATGAGAATTCAACTAAAAGGGAACTTAAGAGAATAGTATCATATGAAGGTATGTCAGACATTCAGAAAATAGAAAGGGAAGAGAGACACCAGAGAAGGGAAGCAAGATGAGAAAGAGCCTTAGAGCTGCACAAAGGAAGGAACCCTAGGGAGAACGACTAGGAAGAGAATCCACCAGAGTCGGGTCATGACTGACATGAAGAAGGCGTGGAACAAGAAGCATCCCCTGAGGAGGAAGAATTGTGGATAGAGTAGCCAGAAGCTCTCCAGTTAAGAGCTCCCAATGAAGGAACAACCCTCTCTCCATTGAATATGTGTAATCGAATACAGACTATTGTCGAAGAAGACCTCCGACTACGAGCTGGTGACTTCAGTATATGGAGTCGACTAGGAGACGACACGTACACTGGACGACACTTGATTATATGTCGACCAGAGGAAGGGAACTAGGTGACCTTTCAAGCGGCACCCTCCCACTGAAGTATCCACTTGCTCTTACCGACACGTGAAGGAGCGCCCCCCCCACCAAATACAGCTTTAGAAGAAACAGACCATTCATAACTGTGGTCAAATATTTGCGGTGGACCATCGACAGCAGAAGTCGACGTCAAACGACTGCAAGTCGATGAAGAATCGACAACCGACGGGAACAAAAGTTCCGTCGACCAGATTTCCGTAGAGACGAACACACCAATAACCCCACCACCCTCATCACCACCCCCACCTCCACCGCCACCACCTCTTGAGAGTAATGACAGTGATTCAGACATGGGTCACAAATCGTCTCACATTCCTCTTTATGAGGGAGATGAGGACCCCAGACGACATTGGTTCATCTGCAAGTCGACTTGGGAGGCCAACCAAGTTACAGATGAAGATAGACAAATGGCACAGTTCGCAGGAGCCTTAAGGAAAAGGGCATTGACGTGGTACATGACCTTTTCGAAAAGACAACCCAAAGCGACAAAAGCCGAGATTAAGGTGCAATTTTTGTCATTTTTCAAAAATCCAGATGCTAAGCACCTGGCCACGGAAAAACTTAAACTACATCACAAAATCCAGGGGAATCCATCCGTGACTACGATAAGCGTTGGAAAGACCTACTGAGCCAGCTGGATTATGTTATAGATGAACAGTTACTAATCCAATGGTTTCTTGTAGGGCTATCTCATAAAGTGCACCAACACATCAGTCTGGAGACGTTTAAAACTTACAAATATGCGCTAACAAAAGCTCTTCAGGTGGAGATGGACGAAGACATACCCGCTTACCCCACGGACCATAGATTAGAAGAACAACTCGAGAATGTATAGAAGTCTCTGAAAGAGCTAAGCCTCAAGAATCAATAGATCTGGTGCACCAAATGCTCGACGACCGGCCATTCGAAAGATAACTGTCGACAAGAATATCGTCGACAGGACGTTCGATTCATACAGACCAAGTCCTTTTGCGACATCTGCTAGAAGCACGGAGATCACTCGCCAAAATATTTCCCGTTCAACATGAAGAATGGCAAGGATTCCTGGTGTTCCATTTGTGAGACCAAAAGTCATAACACGGCCGACTGTCAGTTGAACCTGAAGAACCGACAAAACTATCAGGTGGTCTACCAAACGAATGTAGTGGCACAGCATAACGACCAAAACAATCTAGCAAATGATCAGAATGGACAAAGATACGATGGTCGAATATATGAGCGCTGGTACGACAATCGACGCCCAGGCTATGGAGGAAGAGGTCGATTCCCCAGGAATCGCGACAACTGACCGCGTTGACCCATCCAGTGCTTCACATGTTATAAAGAGGGTCATCGGTATGTAGACTGTTCATACAAGGACAGAACTGATCTCAAATTCTGTACTCACTGTGGGGTAGGGGATCACTCACTAGAGGATTTCCCTACCATGTTACAAAAAATTAATACCAAGAAAAATGTTAATGTCTTGTCTTGCGTGCAAAAAAATGATGTAATAACCACCAAAAATTTACATATTGTAACTTGACAAGGAACAAAAACAGGAGTTGATAACCCCAAAATCAGTAAAATAAAAGAGAAAAATGTCTATCCTGACCCACTGAAGGAAAAACAAACATATAAAGAAGCAACTCATGTATTTCAAGAAATTGCACGACAAGAAAATGTTCATAGCAGTCGACCTAACACAATAAATGAATTAATCCAGCTCATTCAAACAGACAATTCAGTATCCCAGTTCATCGATTTGTTGTATGAAATAAAAGGTACCAACTCTGAAAAACAAACAAAGAACATCTACAGCTTAAATCAAAAAGACAAAAGTGATGCCAACCCACTTGTCGACCTGGAAATTGAAGGTTACCACGTCCGACAAGTAGTGCTCGACTTCAGCTCACAAGTAAACATCATGACTTGTGACACTTGGGAACAAATGGGCAGACCTCGACTCTATGAGTCAGGCATATACCTAAAACTAGCCGACCAAGGCCTAATTGAACCCATTGGAGTTTGGAAAAACGTCGACACGACTATAAAAGGAATCTCAACCAAGGTCGATTTTGAAATCATTGACCCGAAGGAAGGATCCAGTTCCTTCCCAGCGTTAGTCGGTCGACCTTGGGGTAGAAATATGAAAGCATCCATATCTCTGGACAAGGAACGAATCAAATTAAAAGGAAATGGACAAAAGGTCATTGTACCCATTCATCCATCTCAAGGGGAACCTTGGACTGAACCTATTGATGAAGAAGTCGATGTCCGACAACTCTACCAAATCCACAACAATGCAGATTACACAGAACCAAACATCCATGGAGAACTTCACTTAGGTAACCAAGACTCAGTTGGCTATAACTCAGATGCTGAATTGTATGATTGGGAGATCGAGAACTACGAAACACAAGCAAGAGGGTGCTGGACTATACAGAAAGTACAGAAAAATCCCACCCAACAGTGCTTCATAGTGTCCATTGTCCCAAAAATATTTGAAAAGAAAATGCGGGAACACCCTACCTTACAACCGACCAACCTGAATACTACACAACTACCAAGGTATAAGGAAAGGGAATCACAAGTCATGCATGTCGAACAAGTCTCCAAAAATATTGGTGAACATGGCCGACTTCAAAGCTTAGTTGAAACTTTTATAGGGCAAGCATCTAGATGGTGGGATACCCATCAGACAAGACTACAGACCTGGACAATTGCTTCGACTTACTTTTTCGAAAGGTTTGGAGGAAAGAAGTTAACCCAACAAGCTCAGATACCTGTATTCACTCAAGGACAGAACCCAGAAGATCATATCAAAACCTGTGAACAGGAGTGGAGAAGACTTGGATACAAAGATGAACGAGCATGGCCCCACTTATTCCCATCAACCCTAGCCGACTTACCAAACAAATGGTATAAGATGGAAGAAGCTAGAGGTGAAACCTTCTTATGGCATGAACTCAGGGAAATTTTTATTAAAGACTTCAACTTTATACCTCAAAATGAAAATCTGGTCGAAACAACAAAACAAATTAAAGAATTTATCCAGCCGACCAAAAATAAACCCTTGCAAGATCACCGATAGACAAAGAAATGCAACACAATACAAACACAGCTAAAGCCACAGTCGACAAGATTACAATTAGAAAATGAAAACATAGAAGGAAAAAGCTTTAGATGGAAACCCAACCATGTCGAAACAACAAAACCTATTTGCATCATCCTGAAAGTCGAAACAACTGAGAAAATAGATATCGACAGAATGACTGCAGCCGACTTACCTGCCACATTCTCACAGTTCAAAGAAGGAAGTCGACCGATCAATGAAGCCAAAGCACCAGAGTGGCTAGATGCTAAAGTCAAAACTAAAGAATTTGACATCTCAAATGATGATCGACCAAAAATGGCAAAGATTGGTGACTACTGGAGCGCCGAAGGATCATTCACCACAACCTATACAGACAGAGCATTAGAGCATCTAGTCGACCAAAAGCTGAGAACCCCTTAATGACATCGACCAAACCAACACAATGGCCCCCAAGCAGACTAGAGCATCGACCAAAGCCAAGGAGATACAGGCCATGGACACACCCTTAGTCCGTAGGTTGAAAAACATCCAAAACGCAAAAGTATAGGAAGGCTCATGGCAAAAGCTATGGACCTAAATACAAGAATGGGCCTTTGTCGACAAAAATGCCACTCAAGCAGTAGAAAAAATCAGACGCAACACTCTCTTCAGCTATGCCAATGCATCGCTGATGGCCAGCTTTGGTGGCACGAAGGAAGCTATTGTCAAATTCATCATCAGTCAATATCACAATGGCCGATTCTACTTCGACGATCCGGTCAACATCTCTGGAGATGTCATCTCCAAGATGACCGGTCTCTCTAATAAAGGAGACCTCGTACTAGTCGGAATCAAAGAAGGAATGGTCGAAGAGCTCACTGGGTCACCTTCCGGTAAAAACTCCAAAGGGTTGATGATTAGCCAAATCACAACCCGAACGCCACAGATTGTAGCCAAAATCATTGCAATCACACTCACTCTAGCAGGTCGAGGCAGCGACCTCAAGTTAGAGACGCTAGAAGCCGTCGACACCATCGCCATCGACAGACAAATATACAGATGGGGCGATTATGTCGTCAACATGGTGAAGACCATCTATGAGAGATGTCAAGAAACAGGGGGAATCATCAAGTTCCCCTCCCTCATCTTATGGATTATCATGTACCACATCTGCCCAGAGGGGAGCCCAGTCTTTCGGGAACTGTCGAAGTTCAACATGTGAAGGTTTAAACCCTTCTCCCAGAAAGGAACCTTGCACGAACTTGAGCGCGGGAAAGTATTTCTGGAGAACTAGTTCCAACAACTCAAAGTCCGCACGACTAGATGGAGGGTGCCTCAAAACATTCGATGAAATCTACCCGCAAACTCCCACATCCAGCTGGAGCTCGACCATACCTCGGTGTGGTACATGCAGGGCGATGATTCCATTGCCAAATCCCTCGACTACTATCCATCTGTCGACCAGATCTTCCGAGAACTATCTCGACAAGCCAAGACAAAAATACCAGTACCAGCAGCAGCAAAACAGATCGACTTCTAGATCGAGGAGCCGCTCACGGACTAGGAAAAGGAGGAAGACTATGAGCTCAACCTCTACATTAGCACATTTGTGTCGGAGGAGACACCGGTCGAACACACCGGTCAACTACAGATAACTATCAAACCTCCAACCGCAAAGAGAACAGAACCCCAGACCGCAAAGCCAAAGCCAAAGCCACAACCACAGCAGTAGATAACTCCTTCGGCTACAGAAAGTGTCATCCCGACTCAGGCACCGATAGGCGAGATAGAACCCGACAATCCTGAGTACGCTGTTACAAAAGGCATTATTCAAAAACTCTCAAAAGAAATAGTAGCAGCCAGGAAGAAAATAAAAACATAAGAACAGCAACAAGGTAAAGGTAAGCACAAGCTTATCATTTCCGAATCATCCGAGGATGAGGACAAACTAGCAGCCACGTCCCTCAACATCATAGAGGATGCTGCCGCAAATAAAGTGCCGGTCGAAACCCAGTTCCAGCGCTTTGTTGACGCCGGAGCATAAGCAGGTCGACCGAAGAAAGCAAAGACTGTGCCGACACCTAAAAACGTCGTCAATCTTGTTTTGATGCCTCCACCCCCATCACCGACCAAAATAACCGAGGAGCAAGCACCGGCACAACAGTTAGTCAGCCCCCTCGACTTATACAAAAGTGCAATGCCGGAGATGGTAAAAGAAAAATTCGACGGAGATAGCGACTTACAAGATTTCTTTGAGACACTGGTTGCATTGTTTAAGTGGGCTCAGAATATTTCTACCCAGGCACCTATTTTCACAGGACAAGGCACACAACCCCCAATCATTGCAACCATCACGTCGACTTTCACAAGAAATCTTGACAAGGAAGGTAAAGTGACTGGGCATCGGTCCTCCATTATTGCCCCAACCGACCCCGTACCTAAAGCCGACCTACCAACCACTGCACCGACGGAAGCAAAAATGTCTTCCGACATAAACTCACACCCCCGACCTAACAACCCACCACTCAACCATACTTCCCCCAAACCAATCACCCCCGCCCATTCGCCAACTCCATCACCACCACCACCACCATCTCCACCACCAACACCACCCCCTGACTCAGAGACAGGCCTACCATAACTGACTACATCCACACAACCAGAGGTGGTCGTCATCCCACCTCCCCAACCAGACAAACCATCGGCCTCTAACCCACAAACCAAAGATCCTGCATCGACTGTTGCAGGTACACAAGAGGCATTCAAAGAAAAGCACAAGAAGAAGGAAAAACAGAAGAAGGAGCATCACATAAAGCCTCCCAAACTCCAAATTAGCTTGAAGGATGCAAGCTCCTTGACCGACACATAGATGGGACAACTCCTCAAAACCCTAGCGAGTGAAGCAAAGACAAGGAGTGAGCGACGAAATAAAGAACTAAAGGACAAAAACATAGAACAGGTCGAGTTTCTCAACAAATGCAGGAATTTGGCCTAGTTCGTCATGCCGAGCCCCATAGAGATCGACACAGATAGACCGCTTGAAAGAGCATATCAGCTATTTGAGAGCATGGTGTCGACCCTCCAAGCGCACATTCAGGAAACCAAGGAGGAACAAAAATAGGAAACCGCCCGACTCCTCATGGAACAGCACACTGCATTTTCTGAAGCATACAAAGTATTGCAGGATCATATGGAGGAGTCTGTCGTAACCGAAGAAGTACTAAGAGACTGGCCTACTCACTACGGGCAAGTTTATCAACAAACTCGACAGACTCGGTAAGGGATTCAGGCACTAGAGAGCATAAAAACCACTGAGGAAGCACTCCGAACAACAATAGAAGAATAGATAGTGCTTGAAACTTCCAAACTGCATAAACTAGAAAGGGAAGCACATCAGTGGGTGCAACAAGCTCTCCCAGGAGAAGGACCAGTTCATGGGTCCCGACATGGAGAGGATATCTGAAGTCTCCATATCAGAAAATATGTCGATCTTATCAAGCTTGACAACACTCACCATCGACATCCATAAAATTTTGCAGAGTTGGACTGACTTCCAACATCACCATTAGACTTCATAGCCCCAGCCATTGTAGAAGTCTGCGTATAGAAACGACCAACCATCGGACTTCACATCCCACCGCAATAAATATCAAAGGCCAGCAATAATTTTTGTACCTCCCTGTTTCTTCGGGACGAAGAAACGTTTGTTTCGTGGGGGAGATGTAGAAGGAGCAAGTCGATAAGTCAACTTGAACAAGAGCCGACTTAGTTGATCAGCCGAATAAGTCGATGGGCCGACTTAGTCAATCAGCCGACTAAGTCAGTCGGTCGACTAAACTAAGAGAATAGGTCGACCACCTAAGGTCGTGTCGGTTCACCGAACCGACAGGTAGTTATTTTGTAACCGTTCTGTAATCATATATATTAGGCTGTTGAGCCAGATGAGAACTCAGTTCAGTTCTCTGTGTTGTATGGACTCATTTGTATAATATAATATGTTTATTCACCTATCTGTTGTTATCTCTTGTATTTGTTTTAGAGTTATAGGTTTTAGTGTGTATTATTGGTAACCTTATGTGATCTGTGAGATTACAGTCATCTAGCTCTAGAACCAGGTCGGATACCTCAAATCAGTAAGATCTAAATCTTTGATATTTCCATTTGAGGTTCTCATTTGAAAATATCACTTGTCATATTCAGCTTAAGAACAAGCTTGAAGAGGCTGATAACTTTTGGGCATGGAAGTACAGAATCTCATTGATCCTTGCAAAGAATGATTTGGATCATTTCATCAATGGAGAAGTTCCAAAACCAGAGGGAGATGAGGCTAAGGATGTGTTGCGGCTGCAACATTTTCCCAAAATTCAAAAAAAATTCGGGGCCCTCCTTTAACTCATTTTGGCTTGACTTTTGAGTTTGTTTGGTGTTCTGCTGAAAGGCTATTTTTATGCCAGCGATGTTTTGTTATTTGTTTGAATTTTACCATCAGAAGTGGTTTTGGATGTTTTGGTCAAATTTTAGTCACCTGCGCGCCCGCCGTTGTGGAGGAGTAATAAGAAACCATGTCCGATTATTTTCTCCGATGCCTTTATTTCACTTATGCGTCTCAATCGGCTGTCAGTTGGAATCCCGTCGGGACATATTGTCACTATGTTTTCCGCAGTTGCGGATAGCGCATCACATTACATTTTTTGACCCCGCCGTTTTGTTTCGTTGATCTTTGAGTTTTCGGCGTCCGCCGTTGCGGATTCGAAAAGCATTGTCTTTCCGGTATGGTTTGATTTTACTTTTCCGCGGAACCGAGGTTTCTTGGTTTAAGTTATGTTGGTTTTTTCTTCGATTGTGCCAATTTGCGGAACTTGATGTCCTTTATGTTTCTACCGTTGTGGCTCTTCATCCTTCTATCGCTCCGATGCTTTAATCTTGCGAGATCTGATGTGAGTATCGTTTGGTTTCTCTCCGATGCCTCGGCGGTTCCCCCAACTGTTGTATCGCCTGACGTTACAGGAGGCAATGTTAATATGCTCTCCGATCCCGTGTTTTTTACCGCCCGATGATTTTCTCCCGCCGAGTATGGTTTACCGAGGGCATATATAAATTGGGTCGGGTAGTTGATTATTTTATTGTTATTTTTGGACTTTCTCTGCGCTGTCATTTTCGCTCGAGCTAACCAGGACCCTCGCTGTCGGTACCCTCGCTCCTAGGTGGCTCCGCCGTGGAAGCTCAACGGTTTTCCTCCCACCAATCGCGCAGCAGTGCCAGGTAGGCCCTTGTACTCATGATCTCATTCCGCTCGAATGGACGAGTTATTTCTTGTTTCCGCGGTTAGGGTTTTCACCTAGTTTCTCGTCGTGACATGTATATATGCGGAGGCGAGTATTGTGACTGTTAGTAGAAGAGTTCTTTGTAGCCTACGAAGTGTTTTTCTTCTCCAGTTGTTATGGTCTTTTACCCTGCACTCGATGGTTGGGGAAACCGGTGCAGACAGCCGTTACGCTGTCTGCACTAGTTTGCCCCATTTTATGTTTGGTCGTTCGGAGAATATTTTCAAGGATTTCCCAGGGAATGTCGATTTTTTTCCACTAGTCCTGTCACCCGCGTCTTTCAAACCAAGACCTCGTCGTTGTTTTCAGTTCGCTGTTTAGAGCGACCCAGTTCACGGTCGAATTCAAACCTGAACCAGTCTAGGGTAGTATAGCATCACCCAGTCTAAGATGGACAGTAGAATGCACATATACAATGCTATCTCCTGAAGCGTCCCCTTTGAGTTGCTAAATTAAGTGCCTATGGTGTTCTGCATAACGTAGTGGTCACGGCGCCCACAGAGAGCCCAAGATTGTTTCATTTGTGACATAGACCTTGTTTTCCCACACTCGAGCTTTGTTGGACTAAGTTGGTTCCAGTTTTTCGGGCAGGGGCATTTGTTGAATGAATTTTGCTCAATTTTTATTAATTGCAGTCATGTTTAACGCAGACAAGATAAAACCTTTATATTGTTATCTTAATCTTTAAAATTGTCCGAAAACTACGTATCAAAAACCAAATACCTTTCTGTACATGACAGGGAAATTCATTGAAACTTAAAATGTCTAAGCGTCAAAAGAAGAAGGCTCCCGCAGTTGAAGAAGAACCTGACGTCGAAGTCATCACCAGAGTGGAATATATTTATGAAGACACCAAATTCATAATTGGTGTAGAGTCGGAATATCAGTGGGGAGAAATCTACAGATTGATTACGTGCCGAGAGGTGCCTGACATAGGATTTGCTACGAGACCTGAACTCTTTCCATGCTCTGAAGTGATTGGGTGGATTCTGCCTAGGGCAGACGTGACCACCATGATTCTGGAGAATGTTGATAAACAAGGTTATGCTGCCTATAGCCCTGGATATGTAGCCCTGGCCTACCACTTGCCAGAAGCACAAACATATCTAACTAAACATTGGCTAAAAAGCATCAGGATGGATCTCGTTGAGACACTCAAAAGGATGCTCATGCCTGGAAAAAACTTTAGAACAAGGCCAACTGGAGAATATGACACCGCAAGCCTAAGAACCCCTTACACGTTCATTGCCTTGATGCTTAATAGGATTTTTGGGAGAGCCCATGGAAAAAGATTCGAATTGGAGTGGGTGCCGATAATTTTTTATGTTGCAACACAGGGGACCATTTTCAATTGGGATAATATTGTGTCCAATAGCCTCTCGGCCTACATGGCATCAGCATTAGGAGGGGTGTCCCAAAAGAAATCAGATTTCTATATGAGCTCCATACTGATTGATTGCATACTATGCAATCAACCCTTCCCTAACCTGAGATGCATCTGGGACATGGAAAGATCACCCATTTACTCAGCATACAAGCCACTATGGGCTCATAAATACCACAGTCACTACAGCGAGGTGTGTGAGCATTTCATTATGCCATTATATACCCTTATTTTCTTAAAAGAATGTGACTGCATGTTGGAGGAGGCATTGCAGGTGATTGAAGAGTATGATGATTATTACTTGACTGAGGATAGGCTCTATTTTAGAATGTTTGGAGGCTCTAGAGTACCATCACTACTGCCTAAGTATGCCACCGACTAAGTGATTCACAAAGAGGCAGTTAGGCAAGTATTTCTAGATGGCATACAAAGTTTTTTATTCAAACATAAGAAGGAAACATACCCACCTTTTCCTTTCAGATTAGGGAGTTACAAATTTACTAGAGTGAAGAAGGGCGATGAATTCGTGCAGGAGTTAGAGAAGTTCCATTTTGGGGAAATGCCGTTCCACAGGAATGAATCCCGTAATAAAGTTGCAGAGCACTGCAAAGAGGCTATGTCCATTTTGAGTACACCAACCATTGGGACAGAGAAGAGTCCATTTTTCGCAGTGCACTAAACATGACAGCCTTAAGGAAAAGGTTTAAAAATAAAATCACCACCAAAGGTGGAAAGGGACAGGACGAGCAGGCAAAGGCCGAGGAAGAAGAAACCAAGAAAATAAATGAAGAAGCTTAGAGATTAGCCCAAGAAGCTGAAGGATGGCTAAAGGGAGAGGAGGAGGAGAAAAGAAGAGCTGCACAATAGGAAGCCAAAAAGGCAGAAGAAGCTGCCAAGCTCGAAGAAGAAGAAAGAAAAAGGAAGTTAGATGAGGAGCCGAAGAAGCAGGAGGCAGAGAAGATGAAGCTGACCCAAACAGTGACAAAACAATCAGCCTCTGATGCAACAGACATTCAGGCCCAAGACGTGGAAAACCCTGACATTCAAGATCCTAAAGTACCTGCCGTCAGCACCCCAATACAGTTTATGGTCCCCACCCTTAGACTAATCCCCTTTGAACAGAAGAAAGGGGAAGAGGTACTTGATTTTAATACTATCTTTTATGATAAAGAAAAGAAAAGGATAGTAAAGAGAACCAAGAGGAAGGTTGAAACAGGGGGGTTGTCTGGTAAGATGATAAATGATACAACCATTGTATACGGGACAGATAGAGACCCCAGGTTCACTATCAGAGCAGGGGCTGCATTGATCCATTCTTCAAAGGGCAATGTAGATAAAATAATGACAGATCTGGAGCAGTCAAAGAATTCTTCTTCTCAACTAAAAGATACCCTGAGAAAGGAAAGAGAAGAAAACAATAAGTTAAAGAGAAAATTTGAAGACATGCAAAAGGAAATCAAGTCTTCAAAAGATGAACTTCAGGTTCTCCAAATAGAGAGAAGATCTATGGATACTGCCCAAGAGTGTCTAGAGAAAGTACAATAGGAATATCAAGAGTTGAGGGTAGAGAAGGAACAACTGCTAGATAGGATGAAGGATCTAGATTTGCTGAAGATTACCTTGGAGGCGAATGAGAGGAAATCACAAGGGTAGGAGGCAAAGCTTCAAGAGCAGATTACCTTGTTGACAGCAGCTTTAGAGGAAGCCAAAGAACAACAGGTTAATCTCCAACCTTTCAAAGAACATGTGCTGGCACAGAGATCCAAGATGCTTTAGCTGCAGGTGTCTATAGAGGAGGAAAGATGCAGGGTTTTGTAGATAGACAACCGTTTGGAAGAGATTTTGGAGACCTCCTCATATTTTGTTGACAGATCTCAGGACATCCTGGAATTCCTGACAGCAAGGATGGCAAGACTAGAAACCAATGAAGAAGCTCCTGCAGAGTTACCCTCAAAGGATCAACGGGCCCTTAGGCAGGACTACGACTTATTGGAATTTGCCATCAACACAGCCGAGGAGTTCAAGAAGTCTATTAGAAAGACTAAAGGGACATGTACAGAATTCTTTAGAAGAATTCTGATTACTTATAACCGATGCCAGGTAGAGGCTGAACAAAGAATAGATGCTTTTTCGGACCACAGTCTGTTTGTGGAAATTTTGCAGAAAAGGTACCAAGAGGATGAAAGAAGAATACAACACATTAAGTCTTTAGATGAATAGACCTTAAGGAATGAGGTAGATCATTCCGCAGTCGGTGTGCAGCTATTAGAAGATCAGTTTCGCCTGAGTGCAGCTAGAATTGAAGCCATCAGGAACCAGGCTGCAAAATTCGAGATAAATATTCGATTCTTGGAACCTTCTGAATTTGAAAGTATCTCTTCAGAGGCCTCAGCATGGAAGAAATTTCTAAATAATCAAGTGGGGCCCTCCTCATGAACATTTTTTCACTTTTGCAATATGTTGTAAATTTTGTAAACACTTAATGAAAGTAAATTTTGGGAAGCGAAGAGTTGGGGAAGCCCAAGAGTTATTTGTGGGCAGCCCAACAGTCTTATTGTTTTGTATAAATATAGAGGACTTAGATGAAGAGGGGACTTTTTCCCAGTTAGATGAGTGAAGAGATATTGTAAGAAGAACTATTTCCTTTTGCAATAAAGAATTACAGTTTTCCTGTCGAAGAAAGTTTGGTGGGATGTTCAAATGTTATGCTATGGATTTGTTGAAGAGGAACTATTTCATTTTCAGATTGTGTCTAACTGTGAGATCGTTCTAACTCTTAGGACCTATGTTCTTGTTTGAATGATTTCTGGTTTATTTTATGAAATTACCACCATGAGTAATGAATGCTGTTCATAAGCAATTGGCTATCTGATTGTTTAAATATCTTTAATTGTTCATGTGTTTTTGGGAAGAAATATCAGCTATCTGTAATTTCTCTTTATAATGCATGCACAATATACATTACACATTAATAAGTTACAATTTGGCTCCCTAGGGATAGGTAGATAGTTAGTGTGTGTGATTTAGATGCTTGAGAGTTTTAAGACGAGAGGTAAGAACCTGTGCATCACATTGTGAATACTCCTTGCATTCTTTATCAAGTCTGCATGTTAAATAGGCACTTGCATATCATACTTTAAGTCAAAAAATACAAAAATATATATGGTGGATCAGGCCGCAACCGGTAAAACCTTTTATTTTTGTTACTTGACCTACAGTAGCCGGACCGCAAACTGAACAGATTCCCTACACCAAACAGTCACGGGCTAGTTGGTAACGTTGACTGGGGAGAATCCCTTGCTGTTGCTGCCTATGAATTTCTAGGCCTCAACAGTTTCTGGCGCTAGAAGGAGGGTTGCCAGTGCATCGCTGGTCGAGGAAGCTAAATTTTTTCGAGATTACCCCACCAGTGATATTTTGAAAGCGTTTTCACCCATGGCAGGTATAAATGTGAATCATCCCAACCCACTGCCGGCTTGGAAAACCAAATCACCTTTGAACCTAACACCTCCATTGCATAACCTACCTCAAGCTTTTGAGAAATTGCTTCCTAAGTTTGATCCTGATGAGAAGGTTGCCGTAGATGACCACTTGCAAAGTTTCTATTTGGCAATAGAAGGATTAAGGGATGGGGAATATGAGGATGTTGTCTGTAGATTGTTCCCACATACCCTTAAAGGAGCAGCAACATCCTGGTACTTTGGTTTGCCTGCAAACTCTATCCCCGATTGGGATACCTTTGAAAGGATTTTCAGAAGTAAGTATGGAACCCAAAAGATGCATGCATCACTAATGAAAGGTCTGGGTGCTTTAAAAAAAGAAAAGAATGAGAAGGTACATCATTTCACTCAAAGGTTTTCAACTTACCTCAAGAACTTCTCTACAACTGATAAGCCTTCTGATAAGGTTCTGATTGAGTACTATACCTTAGCTCTAGGCCCTGACTTAGCTATGTTCGCAAAATCTCAATTTAAACCCACATTAGTTGAGACTTATGAAGAGGCAGAAAGAGTAGAGGCTAAAAAGGAAAGTATAGAAGATTATCCCGAGCTACCTGGAGAAAAAACTGCAGGGAGAAGAGCCTTATTGTTGTCTAAACCTAAAGAGGAGCAATCACATGATTTTGAGGGAATGCTAAAAATGATTCAAAAACTCTCCAATAGAATAATAGATCTGGAGAAAGAAAGGGAAGTTTAGAAAACTTATAAGCCCTACTACAAAAAAAAGGAGGATAATAACCAATTTAAGACCCCTCCACATGATTTAGCATCAATGAATCTGACAGAGGTAGGGATGGACAATTTCTGCACTTTTCACCAACAACCCCATTCTGAAAAGAATTGTCCTCAATGGCTAAATTTGATGACATTGGTAATGAATAAGCTTTTGGACTCTAAATTGACTAAGGACAGTGGTGAAGAGAAAAAGAGTTTTCAGACCATAGAAAGACAGGATAATGATACCATGTTTTTATGGGATTATGTCTCAATGTTTGATACAGAAAAGGGTACTTCTAAACCTGAGAACATAACAACAGCAACAAAAGACATGGATCTGATAATTAAAGACAATGCAACAATTTCAAAGATTAAGAAGTTGCAAAAGAATGTCAAGAGACAGTTAAATGACAATATTGAAGATAAAGTACCCAAAGTTACTACTGTCAACCAGGAAACGGAGCAAATCAACGAGCATTCCACACTTATGGAAGGACAAGTAGATGTTAACAAAGGAAACACTGAAAAGACTGAGGATCCTAAAAAAGAAGTACCCACTGAAAATCAACCGATGGAGGAAGACATCGAACCTATTTGGGAAGAAAAAGCTAAAACCCCACCTTTCCTTTTGACTCTAGAAATCTTGAATCATAAGGTGCACAATTGTTTGGTAGATTATGGATCATTGGTAAATGTTATGCCACTTGTAGTTTGTAAAAAGATTAATGGGCAGCCAAAGCCCATAGCCTGGGAAGTAGTTCAACTAGAAAGAACAAGTGTCAAAGTAGTGGGGGAGATAAAGAATGTTCTCATTCGTTTATCTGCAAATGACACGATATGTCAATTTATTGATATTATGGTGGCTGACATACCGGATGGTTATGGGCTTATTCTGAATCGAGATTGGTCTGCCAAGCTAAAAGGGTATTTTGATTTAGACTGGTCTCATTTATGGTTACCTCATAAAGGTACCCCAAATCAGATCAAAATTTCAAGAGAACCTTACATGAGCACACTGTCACTAAGTTGGGAGAAGGAAACGAATCTGCTAATTCTATTTTGGGAAATTATCTAACCGAGCTTGAACTAAAACATCATACCTCAAAAAAGGCCAGCAGTATAATAGACATTCATCCTGATCTCCTTCGATTTCCTCAGGCTGATAAGGATGACTGTAGATCAGTAGACATGGTTTTGATTTCAAAAATAGTACAATTAGACCATGGATAGGTATTTTTTGTCTGCCATATAGCCTAGCCCCTTGACTCATTAGATTGAAGGATTTTCAGGGGTTGGCACACATTTTTCTTTTTCTTTAATGTTTTGTACATGAATAAATTGATGCTGTTTTGTTTTGGTTTAATGCTTTGTTTCTAGTTATTTTGGTTTTGAATAAAGAGGCAAACTTTTGGTTGCATGGGAAACATCAGGGTTCTTAATTAACTGAAATCTTGAGGAAAAGACTGGGCATTTTAAATAATAGAATGTCTTCTAGTAGGAAGTTTTCCTAATTGGCCATGCACTCATTGAAGCCCTACTTAACCCCTGTAAATAACTCAGAATTAAGAGGTCTAGAATACTATTTCGAGGCTCCATCCATTTCACATCTAAAATTTCCTAGGGAGTGATGGCGAAGGGCCCACGAAGAGGAAGAAAGGTAAACAATTTACTATATATAAATGATCCCATGCCATGATTTCAGAAAGCCTAAAGGCTGTCAAGAGTCAAAACTCCTTAAAGAAACAATACATATCAAAGAAAAGTATTAGAAACATGAATTTCAAATTGTCAAAAGTTCTTCTCTGTCCGTGAGATGAAAAGTAAATTCTTCTCTCACACAAAAGGACATTATGGATAGAAGAGCCTGAATAAAATTAAGAAAGAAAGGTAGATGGAGGACTCAAAAGAACAAAAGTTCGAACAGCACAAAAGTGCAATTGGCATGGGAATGAGGAACAAAGGAATAGTGCTATTTACCATATGTTACGATCCTGTGGTGTCCAAGCTAGAAACTACCTAAAGACAGAGGTAAAATAAATCTCACTTATTAGGCCTCAAAAGAGTTATCTGGACCTGCAAATATTTTGAGTGTTCCCATTCCCCAAATAATGGGCTGCTTCTCGATGATTTAAATGCATGGGTTTGCCAGCTTAGGAATGCAAGCATCTAGAAGAATTCAACTTTTGAGCTAGACAACCTTTTATTGGGAAGAAGTTAAGTCAGAAATCTGGGGTTCACCAGGTAGTCGCCAATTGTTGTGGCTGCAACATTTTCCCAAAATTCAAAAAAATTTCGGGACCCTCCTTTAACTCATTTTGGCTTGATTTTTGAATTTGTTTGGTGTTTTGCTGAAAGGATATTTTTATGCCAGCGATGTTTTATTATTTGTTTTGATTTTACCATCGGAAGCGGTTTTGGATGTTTTGGTCGAAGTTTAGTCACCTGTGTGCCCACCGTTGCGGAGGAGTAATAAGAAACCATGTCCGATTATTTTCTCTGATGCCTTTATTTCACTTATGCGTCTCAATCGGCTGTCAGTTGGAATCCCGTCGGGACATATTGTCGCTATGTTTTCCACAGTTGTGGATAGTGCATCACATTACATTTTTTGACCCCGCCGTTTTGTTTCGTTGATCTTTGAGTTTTCAACATCCGCCGTTGTGGCTTTGAAAAGCGCTGTCTTTCTGGCATGGTTTGATTTTACTTTTCCGTGGAACCAAGGTTTCTTGGTTTAAGTTATGTTGGTTTTTTCTCCGATTGTGCCAATTTGCAGAACTTGATGTCCTTTATGTTTCCGTCGTTGCGGCTCTTCATCCTTCTATTGCTCCGATGCTTTAATCTTGCGAGCTTCGATGTGAGTATCGTTTGGTTTCTCTCCGATGCCTCGGCGGTTCCCCCAACTGTTGCATCGCCTGACGTTACGGGAGGCAATGTTAATATGCTCTCCGATCCCGTGTTTTTTACCGCCCAATGATTTTCTCCCACCGAGTATGGTTGCCCGAGGGAATCTATATATTGGATCGGGTAGTTGATTATTTTATTATTATATTTGGACTTTCTCTGCGCTGTCGTTTTCGCTCGAGCTAACCAGGACCCTCGGTGTTGGTACCCTCGCTCCTAGGTGGCTTCGCCGTGGAAGCTCAATGGTTTTCCTCCTGCCAGTCGCGCAGCAGTGCCAGGTAGGCCCTTGTACTCATTATCTCATTCCGTTCGACTGGACGAGTTAATTTCTTGTTTCCGCGATTAGGGTTTTCACCCAGTTTCCCATCGTGACATGTATATATGCGGAGGCGAGTATTGTGACTGTTAGTAGAAGAGTTCTTTGTAGCCTACGGAGTGTTTTTCTTCTGCGGCCGTTATGGTCTTTTACCCTGCACTTAATGGTTGGGGAAACCGGTGCAGACGGCCATTACGCTGTCTACACCAGTTTGCCCCATTTTATGTTTGGTCGTTCGGGGAATATTTTCAGGGCTTTCCTAGGGAATGTCGATTTTTTTCCACTGGCCTGGTCACCCGCGTCTTTCAAACCAATACCTCATCATTTTTTTCAGTTTGATGTTTAGAGCGACTCGGTTCACGGTCAAATTCGAACCTGAACCAGTCTGGGGTAGTATAGAGTCGCCCAGTCTAAGATGGACTGTAGAATGCACATATACAATGCTATCTCCTGAAGCGTCCCCTTTGAGTTTCTAAAGTAAGTGCCTCCGGTGTTCCGCGTAACGTAGTGGTCATGGCGCCCACAGAGAGCCCAAGATTGTTTCATTTGTGACGTAGACCTTGTTTGCCCACACTCAAGCTTTGTTGGACTAAGTTGGTTCCAGTTTTTTAGGCAGGGGCATTTGTTGAATGAATTTTGCTCAATTTTTATTAATTGCAGTCATGTTTAACACAGATGAGGTAAAACCTTTATATTGTTATCTTAATCTTTAAAATTGTCCGAAAACTACCTAGCAGAACCTAAATACCTTTCTGTACATGATAGGGAAATTCATCGGAACTTATAAATGTCTAAGCGTCAAAAGAAGAAGGCTCCCACAGTCGAAGAAGAACCCGACGTCGAAGTCATCACTAGAGTGGAATATATTTATGAAGACACCAAATGCATAATTGATGTAGAGCCGGAATATCAGTGGGGAGAAATATACAGATTGATTACGTGCCGAGAGGTGCCTGACATAGGCTTTGAGGAAGAAAACATCTATGTCAACATAGAGAGGTATTCATTAATGAAGATTGCTATGAGACCTGAACTCTTTCCATGCTCTGAAGTGATTGGGTGGATTCTGCCCAGGGCAGACGTGACCACCATGATTCTGGAGAATGTTGATAAACAGGGTTATGCTGCCTATAGCCCTGGATATGTAGCCCTGGCCTACCACTTGCCAGAAGCACAAACATATCTAACTAAAGATTGGCTGAAAAGCATCAGGATGGATCTCGTTGAGACACTCAAAAGGATGCTCATGCCTGGAAAAAACTTTAGAACCAGACTAACTGGAGAATATGACACTGCAAGCCTAAGAACCCCTTACAGGCTCATTGCCTTGATGCTTAATAGGATTTTTGGGAGAGCCCATGGCAAAAGCTTCAAATTGGAGTGGGTGCCGATAATTTTTTATGTTGCAACACAGGGGACCATTTTCAATTGGGCTAATATTGTGTCCAATAGCCTCTCGGCCTGCATGGCATCAGCATTAAGAGGGGTGTCCCAAAATAAATCAGAGTTCTATATGAGCTCCATATTGATTGATTGCATACTATGCAATCAACCCTTCCCTAACCTGAGATGCATCTGGGACAGGGAAAGATCACCCATTTACTCAGCATACAAGCCACTGTGGGCTCATAAATACCACAGTCACTACAGCGAGGTGTGTGAGCATTTCATTATGCCATTATATACCCTTATTTTCTTAAAAGAATATGACTGCATGTCAGAGGAGGCATTTCAAGTGATTGAAGAGTATGCTGATTATTACTTGACTGAGGATGGACTCGATTTCAGAATGTTTGGAGGCTCTAGAGCACCCTCACTACTGCCTAAGTATGCCACCAACTATGTGATTCACAAAGAGGAAGTTAGGCAAGTATTTCTAGATGGCATAGGAAGTTTTTTATTTGAACATAAGAAGGCAGCATACCCACCTTTGCCTTTCAGATTAGGGAGTTACAAATTTACTAGAGTTAAGAAGGCCGATGAATTCATGGATGAGTTGGAGAAGTTCCATTTAGGGGAAATGTCGTTCCACAAGAATGACTCCCGTAATAAAGTTACAGAGAACTGCAAAGAGGCTAATGTCCATTTTGAGTACACCAGTCATTGGGACAGAGAAGAGTCCATTTTTCGCAGTGCACTAAACATGACGGCCTTAAGGAAAAGGTTTAAAAATAAAATCACCACCAAAGGTGGAAAGGGACAGGATGAGCAGGCAAAGGCCAAGGAAGAGGAATCCAGGAAAAGAAATGAAGAAGCTCAGAGATTAGCCCAAGAAGTTGAAGGATGGCTAAAGGGAGAGGAGGAGGAGAAAAGAAGAGCTGCACAAGAGGCAACCAGAAAGGTAGAAGAAGTTGCCAAGCTCAAAGAAGAAGAAATAAAAAGGAAGTTAGATGAGGAGCTGAAGAAGCAGGAGGCAGAGAAGATGAATCTGACCCAAACAGTGACAGAACAATCAGCCTCTGACGCAGCAGACATTCAGGCCCAGGACGTGGAAAACCCCGACATTCAAGATCCTAAAGTACTTGTCGTCAGCACACCAGGACAGTCTATGGTCCCCACCCTTAGACTAATCCCATTTGAACAGAAGAAAGGGGAAGAGGTACCTAATTTTAATACTATCTTTTATGATAAAGAAAAGAAAAGGATAGTAAAGAGAACCGAGAGGAAGGTTGAAACCGGGGGGCTGTCTAGTAAGATGATAAATGATACAACCATTGTATACGGGACAGATAGAGACCTCGGGTTCACTATCAGAGCAGGGGCTGCATTGATCCATGCTTCAGAGGGCAATGTAGATAAAATAATGACAGATCTGGAGCAGTCAAAGAAGTCTTCTTCTCAACTAAAAGATACCCTGAGAAAGGGAAGAGAAGAAAACAATAAGTTAAAGAGAAAATTTGAAGACATGCAAAAGGAAATCAAGTCTTCAAAAGATGAACTTCAGGTTCTCCAAATAGAGAGAAGATCTATGGAGACTGCCCGAGAGTGTCTGGAGAAATTACAACAGGAATATCAAGAGTTGAGGGCAGAGAAGGAACAACTGCTAGATAGGATGAAGGATCTAGAGTTGCAGAAGATTACCTTGGAGGCGAATGAGAGGCAATCACAAGGGTAGGAGGCAAAGCTTCAAGAGCAAATTACCTCGCTGACAGCAGCTTTAGAGGAAGCCAAAGAACAACAGGTTAATCTCCAACCTTTCAAAGAACATGTGCTGGCACAGAGAGCCAAGATGTTTCAACTGCAGGTGTCTATAGAGGAGGAAAGATGCAGGGTTTTGCAGATAGACAGTCGTTTGGAATAGATTTTGGAGACATCCTCATATTTTTTTGACAGATCTCAGGACATCTTGGAAGTCTTGACAGCAAGGATGGAAAGACTAGAAACCAATGAAGAAGCTCCTGCAGAGTTACCCTCAAAGGATCAACAGGCCCTTAGGCAGGACTACGACTTATTGGAATTTTCCATCAACACAGCCTAGGAGTTCAAGAAGGCTGTTAGAAAGACTAAAGGGACATGTACATAATTCTTTAGAAGACTTCTAATTACTTATAACCAATGCCAGGTAGAGGCTGAACAAAGAATAGATGCTTTTCCGGACCATAGCCTGTTTGTGGAAATTTTGCAGAAAAGGTACCAAGAGGATGAAAGAAGAATACAGCACATTAAGGCTTTAGATGAACAGACCTTAAGGAATGAGGTAGATCATTCCGCAGTCGGTGTGCAGCTATTAGAAGATCAGTTTCACCTGAGTGCAGCCAGAATCGAAGCCATCAGGAACCAGGCTGCAAAATTCGAGATAAATATTCGATTCTTGGAACCTTCTGAATTTGAAAGTATCGCTTCAGAGGCTTCAGCGTGGAATAAATTTCTAAATAATCAAGTAGGGCCCTCCTCATGAACATTTTTTCACTTTTGCAATATGTTGTAAATTTTGTAAACACTTAATGAAAGTAAATTTTGGGAAGCGAAGAGTTGGGGAAGCCCAAGAGTTATTTGTGGGCAGCCCAATAGTCTTATTCTTTTGTATAAATATAGAGGACTTAGATGAAGAGGGGACTTTTTCCCAGTTAGATGAGTGAAAAGATATTGTAAGAAGAACTATTTACTTTTGCAATAAATAATTACAGTTTTCCTGTCGGAGAAAGTTTGGTGGGATGTTCAAATGTTATGCTATGGATTTGTTGAAGAGGAACTATTTTGTTTTCAGCTTTTGTCCACTAACTGTGAGATCGTTCTGACTCTTAGGACCTATGTTCTTGTTTGAATGATTTCTGGTTTATTTTATGAAATTACCACCATGAGTAATGAATGTTGTTCATAAGCAATTGGCTATCTGGTTGTTTAAATATCTTTAATTGTTCATGTGTTTTTGGAAAGAAATATCAGCTATCTGTAATTTCTCTTTATAATGCATGCACAATATACATTACTCATTAATAAGTTACAATTTGGCTCCCTAGGGATAGGTAGATAGTTAGATTTACTTTCTTACTGTGTGTGTGATTTAGATGCTTGAGAGTTTTAAGACGAGAGGTAAGAACTTGCACATCACATTGTGAATACTCCTTGCATTCTTTATCAAGTCTGCATGTTAAATAGGCACTTGCATATCATACTTTAAGTCAAAAAATACAAAAATATATACGGTGGATCGGGCCGCAACCGATAAAACCTTTTATTTTTGTTACTTGACCTACGGTAGCCGGACCGCAAACCGGAAGGATTCCCTACACCAAACAGTCAGGGGCTAGTTGGGAACATTGACTGGGGAGAATCCCTTGCTGTTGCTGCCTGCAAATTTCTAGGCCTCAACAGGACGCTCATAAGAGAAGCACGGCCTCAACAGGATGCTCATAAGAGAAGCACGGTTAAGGCTAAGAGAATAATTGCAGATTCTATTAAGGATCACCTTATACCCCATGTGTCTTCTTTCAAGACACCAAAAGAAAAGTATGATGCTTTGACAAAGATGTTCGAAAGAAAGAACATCAACCAGAAGATGAATTTGAGGAACCAATTGAAGAATGTGAAGATATATAACTCTAAGACTATACAATATTACTTCACAAGGGTTTCTCAAATCAAATAACAACTTGAAGCAGTTGAAGAAAATGTCGAAGAAGGAGAAATTGTAATGACTGGCTTGAATGGTCTCCCTAGATCATGGGACTCATTCATTCAAGGAATTTGTGCAAGAAGGAAGTTGATCTCTTTCAACAAACTTTGAGAAGAATGCCCACAAGAAGAGGCTACACTTGTGACAAGAGAAAAAATCCTTGTATGGATTGAAACAAGCACCAATGACATGGTACGAAAGGATGGATAACTTCCTAATGAGCTTGGGATTTACCAAGAGTAACGCAGATTCCAACCTCTACTTCAAGGTGGAAGACGAAACACTAGTGATACTCCTGCTATATGTCAATGACTTGTTTCTAATAGGCGAAGAGGAACTCATTACAGATGCAAAGAGGAGACTTGCTACAGAGTTTGAGATGAAAGACCTAGGTATGATGCACTACTTCTTAGGCATGGAGGTGTGGCAGAGTGTAGATGGGATCTTCCTTGGTCAAGGAAAATATAGTGGAGATTCTGAAGAGATTCAAAATGATGGACTACAACGAAATGGCCACACCTATGGCATCTAACTTGAATATTCTGAGTGATGCTTCATTTGAGAAGGTTGATGCCATGATGTATAATCATATAATTGGCTCATTGATGTATATGATGAATACGATACTAGGAATATGATTTGTGGTGAACACCTTGATCCAGTTCTTGACGAATCTTAGACATGTTCACCTGATAGTTGCAAAGCATAAACTGAGGTACGTAAAAGGTACAGTGGATTATCAGCTCAAATATGATGCGAAATAGAAGATTAACCTACATGGTTATGTTGATTTAGATTGGGAAGGAATCACCACTGATAGGTTGAGTACCTCAGGTTGATGATTTAGTTTGGGATCTGGCATGATCTCCTGGTTCAGCAGGAAGCAATCATGTGTGGCACTGAGTATTGCCGAGGTAGAATATGTTGTCACTTGCTTGGCTAGTTGCAAGGAACTCTGGCTTCGAAAGCTACTATCTGACTTGTTTAATCTCCAGTTGGATGTGATTTGTATATTCTACAACAATCAGAGTTGCATAAAGCTTTCGAAAAATCCTATCTTCTATGATAAGTCGAACCACATCGAGATCAAGTTCCACTATATCAAGGATATGGTGTAGAGAGAAGCAATGAAGCTCTAGTACGTGGAAATGGAGGAGAATATAGTCGATGTGTTGACCAATCCTTTTGCAAGAGTGAAGTTTGAGTACTTCAAAGAAAGATTGGCTGTGATTCAGATTGAGATCCCTTGAAAGGGGGAGTGATGTGTTCTAGCATAGAGAGAGATATAGGTTGTTGACTGAGCATAAAATCCTACTGAAGCTCATAGGTTTCTCAAATGTAATCATCACTGTAGGTTGTACTTGGATGTAATCATTCCTAGTGAAGCTCGCATGTTATCTTGATATGTTACAAAAGCATAATATCTCACATGGGAAATGAGACAGGTTGTTCGAGCAGGAAAATCCTTGTGCAACTGGATGCTCAAACGTAATTAGTCCTATCGGTTATCCTTGTATGTAATTAGTCCTGGCGAAGCTCGTAGGTTATCCTTGGACATAGTCAGTCATGTGCTGGGTTATCCGAATGTAAAAATGAGACCTGACGTGGTATGCAGGTTATTCGGATGTAATACGCCCGTGGGTTGTCTAAGTGTAAAAATGAGACCTGGCATGGTACACAGGTTACTTGGATGTAGTACGCCCTGAAGGATATCTGAACAGAAAAGATCCTGGATGAAGGTTGTTCAGATGTAATCCCTTGAGGTTGACCTAGAACGTAAAAGGTCCTGATGCAGCAGGTTGTTGGGTTGTAATCAGTCCTTACATATATATCCATATATGTGTGTTCCTATGTTGAGATGATAAGGTCACGAAGCACAAGAGGTGCACCTAGGCGGTTCTCTAATAGAATGCAGGTCGACCGTGGATGCTTTGTTTGTTTTTTTGTCTTGTGCAGGACAAAAGAGATGATTTGGATACGACGAGAAAAAGGTAGAAGACGCAGGTTATTGTCATGGAAATGTAAAGAAGGTCCTGGACATTTACTACGTGATGGATTGCTCGCGATGTGATGAAGATCTGACAGAGGGCTAGGCCTACATCCAACATGAAAAAGGGTTGGCTCTGTAGAAACTTCTGATGATAGATAGTATGGTACGATAATCAAATAATAAGATGATGATGGCAGCAGCTATGATGATGACTCCATGACTCTGTGATGATGAATCTACGATGAATACCTGACCAAATGTGTTGATGACTGTGAAGAGAGAAAATACCTTCATAGTTAAGAGGGAGTGTTGATGTATTTGTAAATTCAGAAGATATTCTGATGTATATTATCATTGTATGTTGTTGTACCCCCATTGGGCATGTGTTTACCCCCTTGCGGGGTGTCTTAATTGTGTCTATACCTTGAGGTACAACCTCCGTTGTAAGTTGGAGCAATAGTCCCCAGTGTAACATCATGTAATGTGTATTTGGAGTCTCTCTCGGAGAAGTCGGCCCTGTTAGAGAAGACATGTGGGCCCCCAGTCTTATTTTTGGTCAGTGACTTGAAAGGGTATAAATAGGGAGGCACTCTCCCTTATTTATATACACCTCACACTCTCAAGTTCACATGAGAGAGAAAGAGAGAGAAAATGGGAGAGAGATAAATAGTTGTTGAATACTTCTTATTTATGTTTTTTATCATCTTACTATTATGAAGAAGTTTGCGAGGTTTTCTCCTTTATGGTTTCCCCGGTGAAAATATTTGTGTCTCGTGTATCCTTTATATCTTATGCATCTTGATGTACTTGTTATTCTTTCAAATAAAGATCCTAGATAAACTAATCAGATCAAAAGAAAAACTAACAATTTTAATTGCCCTTCAAGAACCCTCTAACACGTCATAAAGAGTAAAACATTATTTGTTATACAAATAAAATATAAAGCAAACAATTATTTGTCAAATTTAAAACAAAGATTTTTTTATTTTTTCATATAAAAAACATGAAACTTGCTATAATAAATATTCTATTTCTATATTTTTATAAAAGAATTTATCTACATCATTGCAATAAAAATAAAAATAAAATGTTATTTTTTTTCAAAACTAACCGTTTTATATTTTCATATAAAAACCATGAAACTTGCTATAATAAATATTCTATTTCTATGTTTTTATAAAAGAATTTATCTACATCATTGCAATAAAAATAAAAATAAAATGTTATTTTTTTCAAAACCAACAGTTTTATTTTTTCATATAAAAAACATGAAACTTGCTATAATAAATATTCTATTTCTATATTTTTATAAAAGAATTTATCTACATCATTACAATAAAAATAAAAATAAAATGTTATTTTTTTCAAAATTAAAACTAACAGTTTTAATTGCCCTTCAAGAACCCTCTAACACATCATAAAAGGGTAAAACATTATTTGTATATAAAGCAAACAATTATTTGTCAAATTTAAAACAAAGTTTTTTTTTTTACTTTTTCATATAATAAACATGAAACTTGCTATAATAAATATTCTATTTCTATATTTTTATAAAATAATTTATCTACATCATTGCAATAAAAATAAAAATAAAATGTTATTTTTTTCAAAATAATATATATTTATAGAATAATCTACCGTTAATAAAACTGATTAAAAGAATGTTAATTTTTTAATTAAAAAAATTAAAATGTTATATGTTTATAGAATAATTTCCCGGTTAACAAAACTGAATGCCAATATAACTATTATGCATAAAGGATAAAAACGAGAGAGTAATAAAGGTATGTCCAAAATTGTTTTTAGTGAGTCAACATTCACTTAATAGAGGTTTGAGGAAATGGTGAGTCAACATTCATTGCCCTTGAATCAAAACAAGATGGTTTAGCTTGCACCCCTCCACCAAGGCCAAGCTTTTGTTTAACACGATAAATGCAAATCATGACGTCTCGGTAAGTCCATGCTTTTAATAACATGGTTTATTATCTTTATCAACAAACTTGAATTATATATTTATCAACAAAATTGAATTATTTTTAGATATTTTAAATTATTAGTGTAATTTTTTGAAATTTTTATTTTTTATGTTTTTTAATATAATAGGTTATAAGATTAATAAATGAGCCATCATTTAGTAAAACAATAAATTTGGCTTCAATTAGTTGATATATTTTTGTAAAATATTTACATAGTTTTTTATAAAATTTATATATTAAATTAATATTTTGAAAATAAAATTATATTTTTTATTTTATTTTTTAAAATCTATTTTTTATGATTAGTTTTTTCAGGTTAGATAAACCAAAGTTTGGTCATAAAAGAAGTTAACCACCACCATCATCATGATAAAAAATCTATTTAGATAAAACAATTTGTTTTAAGTATATATAAAAACATCATATTATAATATTTTTTTTAGAAATTTAAAAATGAAATCTAATACTGCCAAGTGTCTTGTTTATTCAATAAAACTTTTAAACTAAAATTCCAGAACATTTATTTTTATATTCAATTAAGCTTTTTTTTCACATTTCGTAAACTAATATATTAATAAAAGGAAATATTGCTTTTTTGTTCTAAGAATTTATTTATTGGTTTATTCAAACAAATATGATGAATAATATTTTAATTAGTGGATATTATACTAGAGATTTACCAAAGTTTAATAATTTACTTAGTCTTTTAATTGTTAATAGAAAAATTTAGATTTTATTTTGGTAAAATTTTGTGAGTAAAAAATGCAAATTCTATAAATAAATTATCACATAATCAATATCTTCAACATTAAGTATTTGAGCAAAAATTTATTAAATATTGGTTTATTCAAACAAATATGACGAATAATATTTTAAATAGTGGATATTATACTAGAGATTTACCAAAGTTTAATAATTTATTTAGTCTTTTGATTCTTAATAATAAAAAAATAGATTTAATTTTGGTAAAATTTTGTGAGTAAAAATTGCAAATTTTATAAATAAATTATCACATAATTAATATCTTCAACATTAAGTATTTGAGCAAGAACAAGATTTTAAAGTAAACCAAAGTTGGTCTCAATGGACATTAATCATCATTATCACGATTTTCATATTTCTAAATGACAATAACATTTTCTTATGACTTCTTATTGATTATCCAATTATTTTCATGTCATTCTTTAACTTTAATTTTGGACTATATATAATTATTAAATTAAAACATTTCAAATTATTAAATTAAACTTAAATATATAAAACTATTAAATTAGAACATTTCTAAATTATTAGATTAAACCATTTCTTAAGGCAGATATAAGCAACTTTGTTGTTAATTTCACTTGTTTTATGATATTGTCATTACTTATATTAGATTTTATTGATGAACAATGTAAAATTATATTTTATTTTTGTCATCTTATTTAGTTAATTAATTTGGAGTATGTAAAAGTATGTATGTGAGGTAGATTAGAATGTAATTTATGACACTTTGATTTGAATAAATATGCTAAGACTTTTTTTCACTTGGTGGAAGAAGTTAAGATGTTATAATCATGACTTCAACTTTATAAGGTGCAATATTTTGAATAACATATTTAAAGGGGTATTTTATACTATTGAGGGAAAAATTAAGAATAATATTCTTATTATGTGAAGGTGTTTATATCTTAGAATTGTGGACTACAATCTATGTTTTGTTATGTATGGATGAGAAAGGTGTAGTGTCCACATTGATTCTATGGGCTTCCTTCAAAATTCATAATTAAAACTTCAAAAAAATAAAAATAAAATAACTTAGTTAACATGTGATAAGTACCCATAGTTGAAAAAATTAAATTTCAACTTCATCCTGGAAATTTTCCAAGATGTAGATCATCCTGGTAATTAAAGTAGTTTTCCAAGATGTAGATCATGTATATATTTCCCAAAACTAAATCTCTTCATTCCTATAAGAATAGATCTCCATTTTACTTTTGACAATATTTTATTATTTAGGTGTATATCAGGAGAGACAGACATCAGTGATTTTATTATGGGAGAGACACTGCACTTTTTTAAGTTACTTATTTTTATGTTTTATGTTTTCGAGTATTTTAAATTTTCAAATGTTTGTCATGTTTATTGGTGTGTTTTTCATTTTGTTTTTGAAAATTGATATTTAAAATGAAAATTTTAAAACATATACATCTAACTTAAAAAATATTCATATTGTTATTATAATAAATAATTTTAAAAACATAAAACTTATATCTTATGAATTATAACCTCTATTAACTAGTTTTTCAAGCTAGTACATTGAAATTGAAATTCTACTAACTAGTTTCTCAAGCTAGTAAATTGAAATCCCTATCTCTAGTATTGATACCTGCTACATTATTGACGATTCTATTCACACCACTCATACAATGCTGTTCAATGGCTTATATATATAAAAGCCATTTATGAGTCGCTTATAATAACTAGTTTATTAAACTGTCTACAGTATTGATTCCTGCTTCACCACTGGCTCCTCTCACATACACACAGCTCATACAATGCTCTGTTTAGTAAAGATTTACAGGCAATCTTGGAGTGGGAACTGCTACCAGAGGTACTGCTTTTTGTAGAGTTATTCCACTTCTCAGCCATATCAACATCAAAATCTCCAGTCTTATTAACCATTGGAATGGACCAATTGAAAGCATGAATCAGAGATCCCAAAACAAAATGAAGCATTCTGTGTGCCAGAGGAAGCCCAATGCAAATCCTTCTTCCTGCGCCAAATGGTATCAGTTCAAAATCCTGGCCTTTGTAATCAGTATTACACTCCAAAAACCTTTCCGGATTGAATTTCAGAGGTTCCTTCCAAACATTGGGATCTCTTCCAATGCCCCAGACATTCACAAACACCTGTGTGTTCTCTGGGACAACATATCCAGCAATCTCGGAAGAGCTATCTGATTTTCGAGGAATTATCAATGGAGTTGGGGGGTGCAATCTGAGAGCCTCCTTCACTATTGCCTGTAAATATGGCAGCTTTGCTATGTCTGATTCCTCCATTTTCTTTTCTAGACCAACAACTTCATCCAGCTCTGCTTGGGCCTTTTTTATTAGTGCTGGGTTTCTGAGAAGCTCAGCCATTGCCCATTCAACTGTTGCCGAAATGGTATCGGTCCCTGCAACGAACATGTCCTGCCAGAATAATAAGCCCATATCTTTAGTTCAAATTGTATGTTTTTTTGGGCCAAAAAATTGGGTTGCAGAGGAGAGGTCCTTATGAAAGAAATGACAGTCACCATATATATAATATCCTCAGGTAGTGATGTACTTTAATAAATAAGAAAGCAGCAAATGTTTAAGGGGACATTTTTGCTGCATATATGTGTCTCTGCAAACCAAATGGAAAATAACATCTGACACGGTAAAACATAAAACATAGGAAGTATATGTCAAATTTTTCCAACTGAAAAAAATGTCAAATATTTGAAATAGTTCAAGAGTTATTTTAATAACCACTAAAATAGCATTCAATCAGGACAGTGTTTTAATTTCACCTCATATTTCACATATGGAAGTGGGATAGTAGAACATTCAATCTCTCGCAAAGGATTGGAATGAATGGCTACATTTTTTTCCAGAAGAAAAAATACCAGTTTTTGTTATTCAGATGAATCAAAAGACATCATTTACAAATCAATATGATGACTGATAATAACAGATCCGTCTCATGCAAGTCATAGAATGGCAATACAGAACAACAATACAAAGAAAAAAGTCTGATCGTAGCAGACTTTCCTCATCATCCCTGAATAAATCAGGTCAGAAATGCTGATATGAATCGAAGGTGAACTGTAAACAAGACAAATCAGAGCAAAAACAGGCTGGCAGAGTAGACTCAAACTGATCAATAGATACTCCATCAACTGCTGAAAAAGCTGAAATATAATATAGAATCAGCTACTCTAAAAAAGATCAATATTGCCTTGGTTAATAACCAAGCCATCCATAATTTCAGAAAAAGAAACCAGTCCTATATCCAATTGCAAGGCTTTTTTTGAGAGTTCATCTGCCAGCGAATTATGCTCACGATATGTGTGTTTAAAGATCACCGGAGGGGACAATTGTAGCATATATCTTATGTCTTTACACCAATGCATCAGAGATGGAACATCAAGTGCTGAATTTCTGTTAAGCCAAGAAATAATAACCAAGGAATCACCATATATCAATTGCAAAGGGATTCCCATCAATAAACCGACTCTTAGAATTGCCCAAAGAGCCAACAACTCCGCTCTGGTGTTCGTACTTCTGCCACATCCCATAGAAAAACTAAAATGATGAGAATCATTGACAAAAATCACAAATCCTGAGCCTCCTAGATTTTCTGCAGCAGCTCCATCAAAGAATCCACAAGGAAAACTTTTTAATGGAACAGGATCAAGATTACAGGATTTATGAATTAAAATAGGCATAGGGTAAGAATTTATCAGTCCTTCAATCCTAGAAATCAGAGTTGAGAAGGATGGTTTCTTGCTTTCAAATAAGCAGTGATTCCGAAGAAGCCAGATTCCCCAGAAGATAAACAATGGAAGATATCTGAAAAGAGCATATCGCACAGTAGAGGTAAACTAGTGGTCCAAATAAGAATGAACCGAGCTAAATGCTGGAAAAGAGCACTTGAATTTATCCTCAAAATGAGTGAAGATACAAACAATGAAGGGACAGCGAAAAAATAAATGATGAATATCTTCCAGGTTACCTTCGCAAAGGACACAACGACTGGGGCCATTGAAGCCTCTGCTTTGCAATTGCTCCCAGGTTAAAATCTTCCCTCTAATCATTAACCAAATGAAGCATTTTAATTTTAGAGGAATATTCAATGTCCATAAAATTTTCAAAACTAAATCATTACTCTCTGAACAGATATTAGAGAAAATGCATTTATATCCTTCAGCTGCACTTAATGCCCCTGTAAAATTGTTGTGAGACCAAAGAATTGAATCAAATTGATTAGAGAGACTAATGCGGCCATATTCCAATCCTCTAATATAATTATCCCAAACAGTTTTCCAATCACCAATAAGATCAAGATCTGCAGAAGTAAACCATTAGCCTGTAGCAAAGAAAGTTTGGTTACGGGCTTGAGCAAGGGTGCAAATGCCAAAATCTTCTAAATAATCTCTCAGGTCTCTTGGAAGAGCAAAGGAAGATCCCATACTGATGAGCGGGTCTGCACCCAAGTTGATGGATTCACCATTGTCCACTTGCAAGATGATGCCTTTGCCAATCCAAGGAATGGTAGAGATGAATCCCCTCCATATAATTGAGGCATTTCTATAAATGAAGCTTTTTTCCCTGAACCATAAATGCAGAGGCTTATTTTTCAGATATTTGATAGCAATAAGAAGATTCCAGATGCCTTTGCTATTTAATGCAAGCCAAAAAATTTTCATTTTCAAGGAAAGACTAAAGCTACGAAGATGTTTAATTCCCCAGCCGCCATGAGAGATAGGACGAGCCAAAAGATGCCAATCCACAAGATGGAATTTTTTAGTCTTTGATGAAGAACCCCAAAGAAAAGAAAAAAGCATCTTTCTGAGCTTGTCTAGAATTGAGTTTGGGATCGGAATCAAAGCCATCCAATAAACTGGCATGCTTGATAAAACAGCGCGAATAAGAACAAGATGACCTCCCATGGAAAGTAACCTATTAGTCCAATGAGAAATTTTTTTTGTCAAATTTTGATACCAGCCAGAGCCAATCCTTTACCAAGTAACCTGAAGGCTTAAGAAAGAAGCCAAGATAACCAAAATCTTTTCGAAGATCATCCACTCTGAAAGGGAGAATATCTGTAATTCTATGAAGAATGTCCTCATTCAGGTCATTTTGGAGGAAACTAGATTTGTTCACATTAATACTCATACCTGAGGCCTCACAGAAGATATCAAGAATGGCTTTGAAGGCTAACCACTCTTCAAAAGAACCCAAGCCAAATAAGATCATGTCATCTACAAAAAGTAGATGAGTGAGAGAAAACTGATATGAAATTTTGATTCCTTTAATCTTTCCATTCTGCTTAGCATCCTCTATCAACAGACTAAGCCCTTCTATAACCAGAATAAACAAGAGGGGAGATAGAGGGCACCCCTGCCTGATTCCCCGAGAGGCTGAAAAGAAAGAAGAAAGAGAGCCATTAACAAGGACAACAAAATTGGCTGAAGATATACAACCCATAATCCAATTAACCCCAACAAGGGGAACCCCGATTTGAATAAGAAGAAGACGGATGAAAGTCCAATTAACTCTGTCAAAAGCTTTAGATAAATCCAATTTAAGAATGAGAGCACATCTTTTTCTGGAATTGACAGTGTGCAGAACCTCTTGAGAAATGGCTATGGGTTCAAGGATTTGGCGATTTTTTAAAAAACCAAATTGTTGAGGAGAAATAGAATCATCAAGGAAGGGTTTAAGCCTCATTGCAGCGACTTTAGAAATAAGTTTATAAACAAGATTGCAGAGAGAAATGGGGCAAAAGTCTGCAAAGGAGACATGCAAATCAATCTTCGGGATGAGAGTAAGGAAAGTAGAATTGAGAGCATGAGACACTCTGCCTAAGGTTATGGAAGTTTCCACTAGATTGACCAAAGAAGGGCCCAAAAGGTCAAAGAAAGTCAAATAGAACTCAACCGGCCATCCATCCGGGCCTGGCGCTTTATCTTTTTTAAAGAGTTTCAAAGCCTTTCCAACTTCCAAGATAGTCACCGGTCTAGTAAAAGCTTCTATCTTATCTGGACTGATGAAAGACGGAAAAAGACGAATAACCTTGAGCTGAGCTTCCATATTAGTCAAATGGTCATCTTCAAACAAGGACTTGAAATACCGAATACCAAGGTCTTTAAAACTTTTATCATCTGAAACCCAATTGCCCAATTCATCTTGAAGACTCCAAATCGCATTGTGATTTTTGCGAGCTGAAGCCACCGCATGAAAAAACTTAGTATTAGCATCCCCTTTTTGAGCCCAGGTAATTCTGCTTTGAAGTCTGGCTAAATTAATTTCATGATCAATCAGCTTTTGAAGTTCACCTTTAAGAGAGTTCAATTTCAGTTGCTGATCTTGATTTAAAATTGCTGCGTGAGAGGAAAGAAGAATAGAGCTTATTTCCTTTTCCAGAGCAGCAGACTTGTCTTTCATCTTAAATGTTTCTGCTTTGGTCCAAGCTTTAACCTTCTCCTTTATAATTCTAAGTCTAGTGTGGAGATCCTGCATAGCATCCAAGGAAGGGTTTGAGAGAACAAGGGGCCATTCAGTACGAACCATGTGAATAAAGTCCTCATTTTCTAACCAAGATTGGTTAAACTTAAAATGATATGCACAAAGACTTTGAAAATCAATCCATTCGAGAATCATAGGAAAGTGATCAAAAATCTCACATCTATGAGTCCACATCTTGTACCTAGGAAGTGCGCTGACAAGCTGATCCGACAACAAAAAACAATCCAATCTTTTTGAAATACCATCTTCCCCTATCCTTCCATTCCTCCAGGTAGGACCAGCACAGGGAGAAGCCACATCCACTAAATGATGGTCAGAGAAAAGTTTAGAGAAAAAAGATCCCAAAGGGTCAGGATGCGCTTTGGAGCCCCAAATCTCTGAGGCATTCAGAGTCAGATTTAGATCTCCAGCTAAAATTAGATTTGGAAGTGAGAGAAGGCCGCCCGAGGCCACAGCATTCCAGAATGGTAAAATTAAATTTGGAATGGTTACATTTATTAATACGAACAGAACATCTATATTTATATGGATGTGTATGTATGTTAAATTTTTATATCTTAGAATTTGGGGTGGACTATCATTTATGGTTTTTTTAAAGGAGATGTTTCAAAAAAATTGAGGTGGGATGGCTATTTTTTCCTGAATCTAGGGTTTTTTTATTTTGCAAAATATGAATGTAACTGTGTTTTAATTGCAATTTTGATAGTAGAAATGAATTCAGCACCCTCAAGACTCCCTACAGGACTGAAAATTCCAAAACTTAATTCTTAAAACCTAGATTTTCAAAAATTTTCATTTTATCAAAATAATGTCTGATGCATGTATAACTGATAGTTGATGCATAAATAAAGTCTAATAGTTGATGCATGGATAACTGATAGTTGATGCATAAATAAAGTCTAATAATTGATGTATAGATAACTGGTCATAGACTCACATAAAGAACAAGTCACTTGTTCATTACCACTGAACTTAACTTATGATCTACCAACCACAATTTAACGGGCAGTGCTCATATTTTTTTCTAAAAAGAAAATTGATCAAAGTTTTGTATCTCTCAAGCTGAAATGTAAATTCAATCCGCTTACCATTAGCAGCCCCTTGATGTCTTCCAGTGTGAATTGTGTACCATCGTTCTT
>LPNX010498019.1:71846-85901 GCA_001517045.1 Pseudotsuga menziesii
TATATATATATATATTCTCATAAATAATTTATTATATATAATATTATAATTATTAATTCTAGTATATCTACCTTATAAATTTGTTTTGTTTGTCTTTCCTTTCTATATACAGATATAAGAATATTATTTTTTATTTTTGTATTTTACATTAAATTTTAATAGTTGACTTATTTTCAGATAACATAGTTGTACAATATGTTCTCTCATGAATAATTATATATATTATAATTATTAATTACGCCGTAAGGTGTTTAACAAGTGGGAGTCGACTCCCCCAATTAATGCTTTTTTCATTTTCATCCGTAGGATGATTTCGTCTGACGATTGGGGAAATTTGCTGCGTTGATGCGTTGATCCTGATCTACTGCCTGGCATTTCTCTGTCAATTGAAAGGATGGCCATTTAAAGTGGCACCTGCCCCTTGAATGCACATCAATGCACATCAATCTCTGCAATCTCTGCCCTACCGACATTCTTACCTGCCGACATTCTTAGGCGGTAATACTGCCTCCATCTACCTCTCGGATGCAATAGATGCAATGAAATGACGACGACCAAGCTGGTGAGCAAGGCAGGAGAAGCCCTGGAACTTCTCGATTTGGAAAGTAAACAGAACTGCCGAAGAATGTTAGAATGATCAACATTAAGTAGTTGCAGAATCGAAGCAAATATGACTCGAATTTAATCGTAAAGCTGATCTTTGTGCTGGGAGACGAGAATCAGGGTATGCATGCCGCCAGAATTCTTCAGAATCTGTGTGCATACACAGAAACAAATTACGCTGAGTGAAGACATAGTCGTTGTCGCTGAGGTATAGTACCTTATTCAATTCATAACACAATTCAAAAGGTCAATCAAAATAAATTTCCATAGACTAATTGTTTTGTTATGTTTTTTCAGGTTGTGAAGTTTTTAGTGGAGGAACGGCGCGCATCAGGTAGCAGCCATAGGACTTGCTACTAAGATCTTCAAGTATCAGATAAGAGGTAGAAGTTTAGAACCTGCCAATATATAACGCCTTGCACTATGTTACGTTGCCGTCTGCAACAACAAAATCATCAAATATTCAAAGTTAGAAATAGTATCTCACTGATGGCAAAGAAATCAGGCTAGCATGACATAGAATTAAATAATGTATCACTAAAATATTCAACTTACGTGAAAAGCAAAATTATCACTAAAAATTCTAGCACAATCTCAGAGTTTGAACTCAAAATGTTCAACGTTGCAGTGTTTGTATTGATCCACAAACAGGAATCCTCCGAGTATTTTCTGTCCACACAAAGCAAGCCCAAATATATCTTCTGTTAGAATAGTAACTTATAATATGCATACAATTGTTACAAAAGAAACCAAGACATAAGCAAAACGACATACATGTTGAAATTTAGCAAATGATCATCCCAAGTTCCCAACTATCAATGCACACAAACTCCTCACATGCTTGACCTGGTTTTCCTATTTAAAGAAAACATCGAATTAAATAAATAAAGAGAGATATTTCATGTACGAGGGATGAGAATTTAACAGATAAAATACCTTCACCAATTGTTTAAAGCAGATTTCTTAGGAAAGCATCGAATTCACTTAATAAATAGAGGAATTTCATGTGCTAGGGATGAGATTTTAACAGAGAAAATACCTTTAGATCTGCGTGAGAACGAAAGGATTGCGATGTTTTCACAAAACGCAGAGGAACGCCATGCTTTCATTATCACTTGAAAAAAAAAAAAACGGCTGCAAGATGCACATGGACCCAAATCTGAACTCGATCGTTTACCAAGAGGGTATTGCTGATTATGGCTCCCAGGACTAAAGTGGCATAGAATGCCATTGTGAAGAGATCAAACATCTCTGTGGATCTGATTTGTGAGAGACCGAGGTCATTTGACAGGAATAAGAAGGATTGTCTTCCGGCCAAAGTAGGAAAATCTCTAGCAGAACTCGGTCCAGACTATGAATTTGATGGCGGGTGGAAAGAGCCTCAGATTTGAGCCATGCTCCATCTGAAACTTAGACAGGGTAAGCCTTAGAATATTACAGGCATAATGTGAGCCATATCATCAAGACGGAATGCCTCTAGGCTGGGAGTATCTCACTTCAGGTTCCAAACAATAACCCATCAAGTTAGGTTTAAAAGGAGCTTCAACGCCCCCAACAGTTGTTCTTGTCAAGGAGCGAGCAAAGAAAAGTCTTTCGATCTATCTCGTTCGAGAGCAAGAAGTACAGGAACTTGAGAAATTCGCCGAGAGCTCACATTGCGCCCCCAACAGTGGTTCTTGTCCCACCAGTTGAATGAAGTTGGTAGCTGGATAGTTTCAGGTGAACCACGTGGCCTGCATGCAGCCCAGGCTCACGTGGGCTCCCTTGGGCAGCTGGTCGGTGGCCTGCCTGCATAGAAGGAGAATGGTAGGAGGAGGTAGGGATGATGAAGCGATCGAAGAGGAGGACTGTGGGAGGAGTTGGCAGGTGGATACTAATCCAGCTATTCATTTCATAGACTCTCTTTTCAAGGGAAGGCAGGCATCAGTCTCGTATACACAATGACAACTGGACGTGGGAATGGGAAGGTTCTCTCAGTTAGTCAATCAGTTCCGGCTGAGGAGCAGTATAGATAGGGAGGGAAGGATCAATCAGACGACCCATATGGATCGAATTCTTTTACTCAATGGATGGGATCGATTGGCTAATGAAGGAGGGATAGAATTGGAAGACAACTAGTCGGGTAGGGAATTACGATAAAAGGGGAGGGATTGACTATCATTCTAGAGAGGTGGGACCAACTCCTGCAAACAAAAAAATCCTGAATTAAGGATTTAATTTTGTCCTTTTCCAATCTAGAATTAAAGCATAAAAATTCCTTAATTCCTTATGTCGTTTCATTTTAATTCTTGTGTTCGTCTCTGTGCGTTTGAATTTAATGTTTTCGTCTTTCAGTGCGCGTTTGATGTTGATCAATCTGAAAAACATTGAAAACAAACAAATATGGAAAACCTGTCTAAAACTTATAACAAATGGGGATGTAGCTCACATAGTAGGCCGCTCGCTTTGCATGCGAAAGGTATGGGGTTCAATACCCCGCATCTTCATTTTCGTTTCAGATTAAAGATTTGAACATCCGTGGAAAAAGCTTTTTGTTGTTAATTTCGTATTTTTACAAGACTTGAAGACAAATAGATGCCTAACTGTAAATAATAACAATGGATCCGTGGCGCAATGGTAGCGCGTCTGACTCCAGATCATAAGGATGCGTCTTCGATTCAATCTTGGTTCAATTACTATATTTGGACTGCTACTTTTGTTATCATGATATGCAGACAACATAGTTTACAATATGGCTATATTCTGTTTCAACCCAACAACCATATGTCTCTCTTTGCGATGCAACTTGCCATAATAAAGTTTTGATAATCGTCCAGTTTAACCAAAAGCAGCACTGATCCATGAACTAAATATGGGTAGTTAGATTGATACATAGAGTTAAATTTTTATTCATCCATTTCTTTTTGTTATTTATGTTATTTATGGTTCAATTTTTTCATTCTATATCAATATACATTATATGATTGGATGTTTTTTAATGGCTTTAATGAGGTGAATGAGTAGGTGGGGTGGCCACTTGGGGTTGTCTTCACCCAAGATCCATCTCCATGATCGTATGTATTTTTAATGGCTTTATTGAGGGGAATGAGTAGGTGGGTACTTGGGGTGGCCAGCTGGGGTTGTCTTTACCCAGGTTCCATCTCCACAATCATATGTATATGGCATCTAGTGCAAGATAATTGCCATTGCAATAATAATTAGTAATCAGATTTATCTTGTAAATAAACACCACAAGCCACAAACAATATACAATCTAGGTTTAAAGCATAAACTATAACCATGGACTATCAAGTAAGTCATCCAAGGGTTTTTGTTGAACCAAGCTTCTTCCAATGTAACAATCCACATAGATTTGGTGGGACTTCCACTAAACAAGTGCAAATCAATATATTTGTTTAATGTTGTCACTACTACCCACACAATGATGTTGTTTCCTAGACTAGCGTTTAATAACACATTCTTGTGTGATTGCCTTTGTTTTCCCCTCTATAAGTAAGTTTGGAACCTATATGTTTCAAATGCACACTCAACAAATCAGCAAGGCTGACATTCTTAATGATAGATATGAGCATGTTTCCCCATCATTATGCATTTCAACCATGATGATGAATATATTAAACATTTTTTAAATATTAAATAAATACATCTTGGCTTGACTCCTTTATAAATTTTGTCGTTGGGTGCTTGTGTTGCATGTATTACTCATTTGTTTTGTTACATGTGTGATATTTTGCTTCACACACTTATTTGTTATGTCCCTCAATTTTTGGATCCACGTGTTAATGTGCATATAATAACTTGTAAAACCCAATATGACTCTCAGATGTCGTAGTGCCTAGCTCTAGCTTCTTAGATACCATCATTGTGCTTGAATCTCATATCATATAAAGTTTGTACATACACTTCTGCAAAATGGTTGAAAAGAAAAAGAGACTCGACATAATATTCAACATGTAATAATGAATACATCAAATATAATATGTATGAAGTCCCCTTACATAGGGATACAAATGTTCAACACTAGACATGTAGACCATAAAATCAAGACACTACAACATACACACACGCACACAATTTCAAAACACCAAGGCGTTGGGAAGGCATGAGATTCCTCACTCTTATATACCTTGTGCTCATATCTTGTAGAGAAATGAGCGTTGGTGCTTCGTGATACTATTGGATCATCCTTCACACCCATCCCCCAAAAATAATCATCATCAAATTCTATGGCAAAATTTCCACTATCAACTCCAAGAAGGGATCAATTGCATCTAGACAATAGGATATGCATCAAGGATTTTGTTCAACAACTGGTTGTGCATAAGTGGAAGGTTGCGATGCATGAAGACAAGATCATTCAACCATTGTTATTCCAAGTAGTTTCTCTTCTCCATGTGAATGTGTTCAACGACAGACAAATTATCCTCACACTCTAAAACACTGCAAATTTGACTAATTGCATATTTTGACGCCGGAGAGGAGTGGGTTGTGGAATGAGGAGTAGTGAGCAGCTAACAAATATACCCATGTGAAATGATTGATGGCTCTCACTTTCCATGAGCATTTAGATTATGGTCTTAGCATCAAAGGTTTCCATGGTTAGACTCGATAGGTGGACAAACACAAGCCTTCTTTTTCATCATAACCATAGACTGCATGTTCAATTATAACAAAAAATCACTTACTTCACCTTTGACTGCAAGCAGCTTTTATCAAAATCAATTATCATAATTTCTGCAAAGTTAATCTTGATATAATATTTTACTCCCTAACCTTTATCAATAATGAATTATTTTTATTTATTTAGTAGATAGATCCATAAAATTTTTGCATCTACAATGAACTACAAAAACTAACAAGTCATTGTCATTTCGATGAGAGAAAAATAATTTTCATGATTACTTTTGAAATTCTGATAATGTAATGGCCAATTATGTGAAGAATATAATGTTTTACATTATTGTATCAACCATAAGATTTTATTTACTTAAATTTGTGGTTCAACACTTCAAATTGTCTTTCTTGTTGTATATGCCCACATCTCCTTGCTTAGCTTACAACACAGCGTTCTTTTATTGCACCCCCAGGTACAATTGCTAGTTATAATGTCCCTTTATAAATTTGTCTTGTTTGTCTTTCCTATATAAAATATTATATTTTTATTCTTGTTTTTTACATTAGAAATTAATTGACTTATTTTCTGATAACGTAATGTACATTCCGTATATTTTAATTTATTTTGTATCACATTGTAGAAAGTAGAAGGGTTTTTTTGTTACCATGAAATTCATTTATAATGAATCGATAATTATGCCCAGTGAAGTATTTGAAAAACTGAAAACTATTTGAAGTATTCAGGACAGTGTTTCAATTACACCTCATATTTCACATATGCATTCAATCAGGACACTATTTTAATTACACCTCATGTTTCACACATGGAAGTGGGATAATAAAACAATCAATCTCTGGCTAAGGATGGGAATGAATGGTCACACTTTAAGTTATTAATATGAATACAACAATTATTTGGGTATGTATGTATCTCAAATTTTTACATTGATAGATGTTTATATCTTAGAATTTGGGTATGAATGTAACTGTTTTTAATTGCAATTTTGATAGTAGAAATGAATTCAGCTTCTTCTCAAAACTTCCTACCGGACCCAAAATTCCAGAACTTGATTCTTAAAACCTAGATTTTTAAAAATTTCTATTTTATCAAAATATTGTTTGATGCATGGATAACTGATAGTTGATGCATGAATAAAGTATGGTCGCTGATGCATAGATCACTGGGCAAACAGTTCATGATGATGATGATGATGGTTAACGTCCCCTGAGACCAAACTTGGTCTATCGGACCTAAAGAAGAGAATTAATTAGTTTGCTTTAAAGTTATATTTCTATGCTCAAAGAGCTTGGAAAGAAGTGTCCCGAGCTTACTATAATTTTGATAGGCTAAAAGGCTAGGAAAGTCGGTATTGCAACAAAGATTATGAAATTGGGATCTAATGTGGGTGTACGCAGGGCACTCTAAGAGGAAGTGATTTTCATCTTCGATGTTCTTACTCTCACAAATGTGGCAGATCCTTTCTACCCATGGTGTTTTAGGGACTGTCCAATGACCAGTTTCACTATGGAGCTCATGCGAGTTCGTTCTTATCTTAGCTATGTTAATTTTTTTCTTAGTACTGATCAAAACAGAGAGATACTTTTGATCTTCTAGAGTAGGGTTGATGACCTCCTTATAATATCTTAATTTTCTTTTAGCCTCGAGATCTTTCTCACACCACAATTTTTCTTTAAACTTAGAAGAAATAATATTTTTAATGTTATTAATATTCTGCAAATCAACATTTTCATCAATCTCCCAGTGATTTAACCAAGACCTGGTATCTTTATACCACCCACGCTTGAGCCTTAAGTGGTTTTGGCTGGAGTTTAAAGCTATCTTAGGGAGTCTATGGTCTCTCGTGTTATTGATTTTGTTCTTGTATAACATGAGTCTAGTCATAGCTAGGCTCTCGATGGGGGAAAGACCCACTTCTATAAGGAGAATAGGATAGGGTGTATTGTTTTTTATTTTGAGGTTATAAGTTATAAAGCGCTTCTGGATTTGCTCGATCTTTCTCCAGGATTCTCTAGAGATGCTGCATCCCCAAATCTCACACCCATACAAGATGACAGGAGTGACTAGAGTTTCAAAAAGGAGCTTCTTTTTATCCCACATCATGAGGTTTGCATCTTTACAGTTATTTTCAAGACCAAAGTAAGCTTTCCACCCTCCATTAATCCTTTTCTTAATGCTATAGTTCCAGTTGAGCTTGTGATGAATATCAATTCCTTGGTACTTGTAAGAAGACACTTCCTCCAAGTTGCTATTGTCATACATAAAATTAGCGTATGTATCATTCTTGGATTTGATAATCATAACTTTTGTTTTGTTAGTGTTAACAGTCATACCCATGTTAGAGCAGAAATCTTTGAGGAGTTGAAGCTGCTTATCAAGATCATAAGAACACCTTGCCATAAGGACAATATCGTCATCATAAAGAAGAAGGATGATGACTATTCTAGCTAAGATCGTACCAGCACAACCTGCTTCTTCTAAACAACCCTCTAACTTATCAATGTAAATGCCAAAAAGGGTAGGGGAGAGGGGGCAACCTTGCTTAACTCCGATATTACACTTAATATCTTTTGACCACCCCTCATTGCTTTTAAAATTGGCAATTACATTCTCGTAGAGCCTTATCGCGGCAGCTCTCAACTCGAAAGGAATCTTAAGCTCTTCTAACCTATTCCAAAGGTTATTTCTAGGTACCGTATCGAAAGCCTTTCTAAAGTCCACAAAGCAGCAAAAGAGATTGGATTTATCATTGCGGCACTCCTCCATAATGATCCTAAGCGTAATAAGGTGGTCCGTTGTTGAGTGATGCCTTCTAAAACCTGCTTGGCCTTTAGCCCGCTTACCTTCACTTTCAAGCCAAATGTTGATTTTCTTTTCCAAAATAATACCATATAACTTGGCGAAGAGGGGGCTTATCATAATAGTTCGATAATTTGAGGGGTTATTTGTATCCCCACTTTTAAAAATAGGGATAATGCAACTATGACATAAAGAACAAGTTACTTGTTTATGGCACTTAACTTATGATCTACCAGCGACAATTTAACTAGCTCTGCTCATATCTTTTTCTGGAGAGGGAATTGATCAAAGTTTTGTATCTCTCAAGCTGAAATGTAAATTCAATCAGCTTACCATTAGCATTCCTTTGATGTCCCCCCAGTGTGAATTGTGTACCATCTTTAACTTCCAAAAAATCCTTCCCATCAGGGCTGTGTTTGAATACGATGATAAACTTAAATTTAGACACATTCAAATTATTAATTAAAATTATAATTATAATTAATTAAATAATATTCATTTCTTAATGTTTTGAAGATATATCTACCTATTCACCCTAACGACAACCACACTAATTTTATTTAATGTGTCTAATTCAAACACACTAAATAAAATTAATATAATTGTTGCTAGTTTAAAACTCCCAACCTCGTTTAAAGCTTCATTACAGCTTGCACTGTGCAGCTGGCAACCTCAGCCAAGTCAATGCAAATCCTATTACTGATCGTTTAAAGGTTCGCAACCTAGTTTGAAGGTTCGTTGAAAGTTGACCTGTTGAGCCGGGAGCTCAATTAATACTATTTGTCCTATTACTGACATTTGTGATCACGGACTCATTCAAAGGTGACCTTAACGTTCGATTCAAAAAATAATTCAATGCTGATGCTGATGCTAACGTTCAATTCTAAAAATAATTCAATGCTGATGCTAACGTTAACGTTCAATTCAATGCTAATGCTATTTATACTATTAATGAGGTAATAATTTACTTAATTCTCCCTACCTGGTTTGAAGGTTCGTTGCAGCTTTCATTGTTCAGCCTGCAACCAAAGTCGAGTGAATGTTAATGTCACTAATTTTATTAGTGACATAAATAATTTATCTGAGTTTTATTTATATTGAGAGTTTGAACACTGATAAAAACTAAAAATTATATTGTTATTGTTAAAATAATAAAAATATATGGCCTCATATTAAGGGGTCAAAAGGAGTTTTTAATTTGTTTTGAGTGGGTCAATGAATAACATTCAAATCGAAAACATTTTGTACTGTAATATTTAATTTCAGATAATTTTTTTATAATATTATTATTATGTTTATGGTTTTTTGAAATTTCATTAAATAGTTTTTAAATAAAAATATTCATATCATTATATTAATTGTATTATAATAAAATATTATTGTTTAAAATCTTAAATAAAATTGAAATTTAACTCCATAAATCCATACCAAAGAATTTGATTATATCATTGGATCATATATATAAAGAGTTTAGTATTTTTGTCTAAGTTTCATAAAGAAATCTCTTCCCAATTAAATCTAATTACAAATATTCCAAAATAGAATATTTATGGACCCAAGAAAATGTAGAGCATTTACTCTAATTTTTTACTAATTTTGATATTGTATAGATATAGAAATGATATTCATTTGTTTTTGAAGAATTTATGTTCACCAAACTTGGAATACTTTAAGCATAAGAAGATATATGCATGTCATAATTTATCCAAAAATAAAATAAGAGTGTTATTTTTACCCTATTTTGTTGTACATGTAATAAAAATGATATACAAATGACTTTAAAAAATAATAGAAAACATTTATTAAGATGATTAAAAATATTTAATGGAGTTTAATTTATTGAACTTATAGAAAACATGATCGAGCTGAGAGCTGCTGCGATAAGGCTCTACGAGAATGTAATTGCCAAGTTTAAAAGCAACGAGGGGTGGTCGAAAGATATTAAGTGCAATATCGGAGTTAAGCAAGGTTGCCCCCTCTCCCCTACCCTTTTTGGCATTTACATTGATAAGTTAGAGGGTTGTTTAGAAAAAGCAGGTTGTGCTGGTACGATCTTAGCTGGAATAGTCATCATCCTTCTTCTTTATGATGACGATATTGTCCTTATGGCAAGGTGTTCTTCAGATCTTGATAAGCAGTTTCGACTCCTCAAAGATTTCTGCTCTAACATGGGTATGACTGTGTTGCGGCTGCAACAATTTTCCCAAAATTCCAAAAAATTTTAGGACCCTCCTTTTGCTTTGGTTAGCTTGATTTTATGTTTTGATTGAGTCAGGGAACTTTCAGAAAGAGTTTCTCATGCTGAATTGGTTTACCACCTGTTTACATCTCCCTCTAACGTTGGCAATTTTCCCTTTTTTATCAAGACTTATCGTTAATTTTGAATACCTTTGAAGCCACTCTGAATCGGAAGTTTGTTTAATTGACATTCCCACCGTTGCGGATGTTTTTGCCTTTTCGTTTCCCACCGTTGCGGAGAAATCTGTGGTTTGGTTTTCCGTCGTTGCGGACGGATTGTTGGTTTGGCCTTGTTTTCCTCTCCGATCCTTTGGTTGATGACTTTTGGGTTTACGTCAGAAGGTGGGGTTATTTCCTTGTCTGCCGTTGCAGACGAATCTTTGCATTTGATTTCCGCCGTTACGGATGGGTTTTCACTTTCCTTCCGAGTTATGTGTTTCGGTTGGCTTTTGGCTTTGTATCGGAGCCTTTTATCATCACTCTCTCCGCCGTTGCGGACGGGGTTGAGTTTTGAGGTCCCAACGTGGTGGATGGGAAAAGCGTTAGGCTTCCGACGTATAGTCATTTGGTTTCCGGCTTGAGTTTTACGGATGGTTTATGTTATGAGTGTCCGTTGTTGCGGAAGAGTTTGAGCTTTTGGCTTCCCACCCAAAAGGCCTTCGACGTACGACCATTAGTTTTTTTGGTGGGCCTTGCCTATCATTGCGGAGGGTTTTATGCTATGGCTTTCCACCGTTGTGGAAGGAGCAGCGCTTTGCCTCTCGAACCGGAGTTATTTCCCGTCCGATCCGTTAAGTTTCTCACATGCGGGCCATGTCTATATATTCACGGGGAGGCAAGGTATTATTCTATCGTTTTTTTTCTAACTACCGCGCCCATCGTTGTCGTGCTATCGACCGGTTCATCGTTTGCGGTACCCTCAGCACAGGTGTCTCCACCACGAGGCTTTCCATACCTCTCTATGTCGGATACGTCCGTGCCAGGTAGGTTTACTCACCTTCTCCTGTTCCTTTTGAGGCATGTGTAAAGATTGATGCGGTTAGTCTTAGTTACGGTGGTTTCCTTCGCCCCGTTAGATGTATGCTTATATAATAAGAGGGGGGGGGGGGGGGTTTATTTTGATTGCTAGCACTGGAATTTTCGACCTACGGAGCATTTTTTTTGCCCGCGGCTATTGGTGCGCAACCTTGCGCGCAGTGGGTGGGGGTTTGGTGCAGGCGGCCATTACGCCGCCTGCACCAAGCCACCCTGTGTATGATAATGAGGTGCAAGGGGAGGTTTTGTTGTGATTTTTCTATAAGCTTTTGGTAATCTCTCCTTTCGTTCGAGGTTCATATTGCCCGTTTTTCTCGAACCCCAGCCTGTGTTACTCACGCCGTCCCGCGCAGTCCATTTGGGCTCGGTCGTTAGAAACCCTAGTTGGTTAGAAGGAATATGTCGTTGTTGTGGTTTGTTAGCTGTGAATCGCATGGGTAGTGAGTTTGATAGGAGCGTTTTTTGCAATAGGACGACAATAATGCCCGCAGAGAGTGAAATGTGTAGTCGGCTTAATGTAAATTTTCCCCTGCGAACTGCACAAGTCCTTGTTGATTTTAGTCCGGCTAGGCTATTTATTGTTAAATGTTTGTTATTATAAAACGCAAGAGACTCTCACAATCATACTGCATATAACTACTGCCAATTATCTCTTTTGTTGATATACACGGACTAAACTACTGAACACTGCACATTGCATTTTAATGGTCAGGGCATTTTTAGGCCGTAGATGCATGCATTTGCTTCCCTACTTGCTATCACATTAAGACACATGAAAATGGCACATCGCATATGGATGTAGTTTTATTGCATTCTAAAAGATGGTTGATGGAATGATTTAATATCATACAGCACTGTTTTGTATCATGCTAAGATAGTGTGCATTTGGTTGTAATAGTCCTGTTAGTCAGGCCAGTCAGGTTATGCAAGCTTATATCCTAGCTTCATGGACTAGTTGCTGTCATGATACACATAGAAAGAATAAAATGCTGCATAGTGTCTTGTGAATGTCTGCAACTTGAATTTATCAATATTACAATGTTATATATGGCAGGAAGAATTCGAATCCACCATGTTCAAGAGGTAGAAGAAGAAGGCCCCTATGGTCGAATAAGGACCAGAAGTAGAAGAGGTCACAAAGACCGAGTACATATATGAAGACACTCAATGTGTTTCTAGTGTGGAACCCGAGTACAAATGGGGTGAAGTATATAGATTGATTTCCCGCAGGGAGGTTCCCGACATGGGCCTCAAAGAAGAATCCATCTATGCTAACATAGAAAAATCTTCTCTCATGAAAGTTGCCACCAGACCAGAGCTGTTCCCATGCTCTGAGGTAATTGGATGGATTATGCCCCGAGTAGACACCACTACAATGATCATGGGAAATATTGAAGGACAGGGCTATGCTGCATTTATCCCTGGATATGTGGCGTTGTCTTATCACCTACCAGAAGCCCATGTTTTCTTGTCAGAGGATTGGCTGAAAAGCATCAAAATGGACCTGGTGGAAACTCTTAGGAGAATGATGTTGCAGGGAAAGCATTTTCGACACAGACCGACCAGTGAGTATGATACGACGAGCTTGAGGGCTCCCTACAGATTCATAGCCTTGATGCTCAACAGAATATTTGGGAGAGCTCATGGCAGACTCTTCAAACTTGAATGGATACCAATTATTTTTCATGTGGCAACTCAAGGCACAGTCTTCAATTGGGCCAGCATGGTGTCCAACAGTATTTCTTCTTGTGTGACCTCAGCCTTGGAGGGAGAGTCCAAGAAAAGATCGGAGTTTTACATGAGTTCAATATTAATAGACTGCATATTGTGCAACCAGGCTTTCCCCGGTCTCAGGTGCATCTGGGACAGGGAAAGGATGCCTGTTTATGCCGCTTATAGACCATTATGGGCTCACCAGTACCATAGCCATTACAGAGAGGTCTGTGAGCACTTCATTATGCCTCGCTACACACTCATTTTCCGGAAGGAGTGTGACTGTATGTCAGAAGAAGCCATCCAAGTGATAGGAGAATATGCAGATTATTTCTTAACTGAAAATGGCATGTACTTCCGGATGTTCGGAGGATCAAGACCACCTTCACTGCTGCCCAAATATGCAACGGATTACATAGTCCACAAGGAGGCGGTCAGACAAGTGTTCATAGATGGAATAGGCAGTTTTCTGTTCGAACATAAGAAGACTGCCTACCCTCCTTTGCCGTTCAAGCTAGGAAGCTATAAATTCACCAAGGTGAAACAAGCTGCTAAATTCATAGAGGAGTTGGAGAAGTTCCATTTTGGGGAGATGCCCTACCGCAGAAATGACACCCAAGGCAAGGTTATTGAACATTGCAAGGAACACAAGGTGCACTTCGAGTACACCCACCATTTTGATAAGGACGAATCGGTCTTCCAAAGCGCCCCAAACATGACAATGCTAATGAGAAGATTCAAGAAAAAGATCGCCACCAAAGGTGGAAAAGGGGACGAACAGGAAAAGGCTGAAGAAGAAGCCCAAAAGCGAAATGAAGAAGCCCAGAGGTTAGAAAAAGAAGCTGTAGAAAGGATTCATACATAATAAGAAATAAGAGCTGCTTAGGAAGCAGCCGAGAAAGCAGAGGAAGCATAGAGAAAGCTCGATGAGGAGTGTTATCCCTAAAGTTGGACCTAGACTACAAGGGATCCAAGCTTAAGGAAATCTTAAGTCTGATAAAGACTAAATCAAAATAAAATCAAATCACAATACA
>LPNX010498031.1:1893-40551 GCA_001517045.1 Pseudotsuga menziesii
GTTTTAAAACCATAGGATAAAAGAAATGGTATTTCTTCTAATGATTATTGTCTACTGGATAAGTTAGTATAATTACTTTCTAACTATGTTTCTAGAATATATAATAAAACAACTGTACTCATAATAATAAAACATTATTGGAAGAATTAATCTACTCAACCCCTAAAGTATGTCACATAAATATTGGAGATTGAGAGTAATTTGCATAACAATAGCACAGTAATTACAAGATCTTCTCTAGTACTTACGAGGGAAACAATACCTCAAGGGTATTGAAATTTATAACAATTGTTTTGGAAAGTGTAGTTGTAGGTAGGGGATACGCTACGGAACGAGGTAAAAGACACAGGTAAAAAGATTACTAAGGTAGAGTTTTAAAGTTTGAAGAAGAACTCAACCAAATATAAATGAAACCTTGGACCATTTTCTGCACACAATGCGTAGTTGGAAAAACAAGTGGGTACAATATATCTACTCTTATATAAGAGTCTCAACTGTAAACTAATGTCCAATTGTTGGGAAAAGCAGTTTAAGAGTCAAAGTAGCTATTCTATATATTAAGAAAACATCTAATTATAGAAACCCTAGAGTAAGGGTAAATTTTTGTAATACTTTTAATGAGTATGATGACTTTATTGAATAGAGGAGCTCTTAGTAAACAAAACTCTATAAACAAGAAAGACTAAGTAATAGTTAAAAAACTTAGAGTATTTCTTTTATGTTTACAAAAGGATTCAAATGAATACGATTAAAACCAAACTCCAAATGCTTTATGACAGATATGAAATTAGAAGCATAAGCTTGTGAAACATATCTCTTCTTTTTTAAACATTAGATCATAAATACTTATGAGCAGAAGTAGGAGTATTCTTTAGAGAAGTTCTGAGTCAACTCATTTTGAAGAATCTAAGCTTTTAGTTGAAAACTACTTGATGACTTATTTGGCTCCATTTTGGTAGTAAACTGAATACGTATCTAAACCATCCTTACACATTTTTTTTTATCATCATTATGCAGTTTGATGATTTTAGAAATGTCAATGTTACCTCTTACAAGGACAAACTTCAAGTAAACTTTTTAAAACCTAGCATTTTATCTTATGCTAGTGAAGTATCTTTCTTGATCTAGATATTTTACTGGAACAAAATGCTTACCTGTTAGAACCTATAAAAGAACCTTCATTTCCACTGTGTTAGTTGTAAGCTAAGTAAGCCCCGATCACACCTAAGAGTTCTCCCTACTTGACAGAAAAAGACAATAACACACTTAGCATTAGTTAAGATGCAGAATTCTTTTCTACTTTTTGAAAAATACAACTGCTATGTTTAAACAGTACTAACATAGTAATTAAGATAAGCCAATAAGTTATACAGAAGAAAATAAAAGAAGTAATCTTTATTATTCCTTTAAAAATTGTTTAAATATCCGCTAACAGTTAATGGTTCATTGGCAATGACACTTGAGATTCTATGTTACATGAAAAATTTGATTTTTTTATGAATTTTTGAGTTATTACACTTTCCAATAACGCCATATGATCATGTGCATAGGTTGGATTTGGGTCATTAGCAATATGCAATGAATTACCTCGAGTTCCTCTACATCTATTGTTGCAAACAAGGAAATTAACAACATTTAGTTACCTTTTATTGGGTTATATCTAGTTTTCTAATCTTTATAGAAGAGGGGAAAATATCCAGTATTAAAGTTTCAATGATTTCGGGGTATAAATACATCCCACGATTTGGAGGTTATTCATTAGCAGTAGCTAGGACTAATATGAATCCATCGCATGATTTGGAGGTATGAGTGTAGCTCGCAATTTGTAGGTATGAATTGAGCCCATGATTTCGAGGTACGAATCCATCCCAGAATTTGGAGGTCATTCCTCATCCGACGAAAATAAAGTCACCCCCAATATTTATATTACTATGTAAAATTAAAAAACGCCCCTTGAACCCTTAATACAATGCAATATATTTTTGAGGTTTTTAGGAGTATTCAAACCCCCAATATGAATGGGCGTGCTTTGATATTTCCTCACTAGTGAACCACCCATGGAAGTACTTCATCAGTCCTAGATCAGTCATTTCAAATTCCTTTTTCATGACTATCGTGAATTCTTGAAGCATTAAATTACTAGTTTAAATCATGTCATCATCATAAAGATAGATAATAAACATTTTACCTTGCTCTGTTTTGACATACATAGTGGGCTCATTATTGCTTCTGCTAAACCCATTGTTGATGAGATAGGATTCAATACTACCGTACCAAGCTCGTGGAACTTGTTTTAGACTATACAAGGTTTTTTTTAGCTTAAATACTTTGACTTCATGACCCTTGACAGTATATTGAGGTGGCTGGCCTACATAAACTTCTTCTTCAAGAATACCATTAAGAAATGAATATTTCACATCAATTTGATAAGCATACCGATGATTTTGTGTTGTAATGGAAAGTACAACTATGATGGTATCCATCCTTTCTACAAGAAAAAATGTTTAATCATAATCTACACCATACTGTTGTGCATATCCTTTGGCAACCAGCCTAGCCTTGTTTTTTTTAAGTTCTGATTTTTCATTCAGTTTTTTCTTATAGACCCATTTGACTCCAATACTTTTTTTTTTCTGTAAGGATATCGACAAGATCCCAAGTCTATTTTTTCTCAATAACATCAATCTCTTCATGCATTGGTTGTACCCACTATGCATCCTTTATCTCTTCATCAAAATATGTGGGATGACATGAAAACAGAGCATACTCAAGTTTCTCACCAATAACATGAGTCTTCTCACATAACTGTCTCAAACTACTAGTTTTCTGGTTCTAAGATGGAATAGCTTCTTTTGTTTCTTGTTGTTGTTGTGCATCCAATATTTGAAGTCTAATAGGTAAATATGAAAGATTTGAACATTCTTGTCGTTGTATGCCTGAAGGATCACTCCAACATTTCTCTTCAACAAATTTCACATCTCTTCTCGCCACAATCTTCTTGGTGACGGGATTATACAACTTATATGTCTTGTGTTGTTTAGTGTAACCAGTGAAAATACACCACTCACTCTTCTTATCCAGCTTTCTTCTATGCTCATTAGGTACATGAGAAAATGCAATATAACAAAAAAAATTAGATGTGAAACACTAGTCTTAGTGCCACTCCATGCTTCTTCTGGAATCTTGTCTTCGACACTCACCATGGGTGATCTATTGAGTAAGTAGACTAAGCATGCAACAGCTTCAACCCGATACGCATCTAATATATTTTTTTGTGATGGCATGCTATAGACCATGTTGATGATGGTCTAGTTCTTGCATTCAACAACTCAATTATGTTGTGGACTGTTTCTGGTGGTGAACTGTCTCTGGATTCCATGCTGCTTGCAGAAATACGTAAACTCATGTGAATAGTATTGACCTCCACCATCTAACCTGAGCACTTTAATGGAATTTCTAGACTTCTTCTGAGTTAGGGCCTTGAACTATTTGAATTTGGAGAAGGTTTCTTCTTTGTTCCTGACGAAATAAATCCATATTTTCATGCTAAAATCATCAATAAATGTTAGAAATTAAAATCTACCTTTTGTGGATTGGGTTTACATGGGTCCACAGAGGTCTGTATGAACTATGTCAAGATGACCTTTAGCTCAAGATGTGGAAGTGGGGGAGTTGTCTCTTTGATGTTTCCCAATGATAAAATCCTCACAGGGGATTGATTGTTCATGTATATTTGGTAACCCATTCACCATGGACCATTTATGGAGGAGATTGAGACTCTTGAAGAAAAGATGATCAAATCTACAATTCCATAACTAGTATTTATCTAACCTAGAAACAATATGGGATACAGGCTCTGGAAGGTTGGCACTCCTAAGACTGAGAGGAAATATTATGTTCACGGTCATTTCAAATTTGGATATGAGTCTCTTACTGGGGTGTTATCATACATAAAATAGTACCTTTTCCTTTTTCTAGAAACAAAAATTCATCTCCTAGCTTGATATTTGTGACAACCGAGGAATCCAAACTGGAGAAAAGTGATTTGTTACATGCCATGTGATTGCTGCAACCGCTATCTAGTAGCCATAGATATGAGATGAAGTGCTCTTCAGTATCTTGATAAGACAGGAACATCACATCTGATAAATATTATTATTCTTTAGAGACATTTTCTTTACCACTATTATGTGTTGCTTTCTTGTTTTTGCATTCTCGTTCACAGTGGCCATACCTCTTGCAGTAGGTACACTAAATATTGGACTTATTGGTCCATCTCTTTCCTCTCCGCCTCTGACCTTGAGAGTTGTGAGAGTGCTCTTAGTGCTCTGAATGTTCTCGACTGGTTTTGTCTTATATATGAGGAGACCCTCGGCCTCTTCTTCCTCTACCTCATCCTCCTTTTCCTTGACCTCTACTGAGGGGATCTTTGGTGCTGAAATAATTGGTCAATGAATATTATTCTTGATTTAGCCGAGCTTCTTAGGATAGAATGGATCTAGTCAACTCTTCTAGGGTGAAAAGAGACATATATTTTTCTCCTTCTATGGAATTCACTACTATAGAAAATATCTTGGCAAGACACCTGAGAATATTTTGAACAACTACCTTATGTTCTAGAGGTACAACATAGGTTTGAAACTATATTACAATGCCCGAAACCCTAGTCATAAATTGATCTACAATTTATGTTTCCTTCACTTTCAAAATTTCGGAATCATACTTGCGGAAGGATATTTTCATCAGTATTTCAATTTGAAGAAGAATACTTTAGGTCTTCTAGCTTTCACGTGCCATCAGTTTTCATATCAGAGTAGGCTAAAGATGCCTCCAAGACAAGAACAAATGCGTGGAGTCCATGTAGGAGATGGTCGAGGAAGACAAGCTGTGGAGATAAAAACACAAAGGGAATTAAGAGTACTCCAAGCTCTGATGGAAGCTATGGAGAGAAAGAATTCAGACAATATAGAAACTAGTGATGCAGAAGAATCCTCTAAACATGAGCGAGAGGAGGTTTCCGAAGAAGAAAAAGTATTGAAGATGTTGATGAACGCTAGTAACATACCCATAGTTGAAGTCCCCAATTATGAAGGTAATATTAATTTTGAAGAATTCGTTGACTGGATCATGCTTTAAACAAGTATTTTGACTTTGACGAAGTTGAAGATAAAAAGAAGGCAAGATGTGCAATGACCAAACTGAAAGGGCATGCAACTATATGGTGGGATGAACTTAAGATCCTTACAAAAAGAAGAGGTAATCCTAAAATAAAATCTTGGGATAAAATGTTATTAAAATTAAATGTCAATTTATTCCTAAGGATTATCTGTTGACTCTCATTAGAAAACTACATAATCTTAGACAAAAGGGTATGCCTGTTAAAGAATATACAGAAGAATTCTTTAATCTAAGTAATAGAGCTGGACAGACATAAGTGCACATAGAAAGAGTAGCCAGATATGTAAACGGATTGAGATATGAGATACAGTATGAAATCAGGTTGTTGAATTTGAAAACTGTTGAAGATGCTTATCAGGGAGCCTCAAGGTTAGAAGAAAAAATATTAAGAAAATAGAACTAAAAGAGCAGAGGGAAAAATACAAAAAGAGGGAGAGGATTTCCAAACAAAGGAGGTGGGACTCCTAAATATGAGGTAGAAGGTTCTTGTAGCCAGGTAACCCAAAGAGGAGGATTCAAAGGATGTAGATGAAGAGGAAGAAATAGAGAAGTGAAATACTATACCTGTGGAAAAATTGGACACATGTCATGGGAGTTCCCAAGTAATAAACCTAAAAATTAGAGGAATGCAAACATTGCTAAGGCTCATGAGAATCCCAGTGACAAAAAAAGGCAAATAATCCTCCCGAGGAAGGATAATCTATTATGCTGAAGAATGTTTTAGTAAAGAAAGAGAAGAAAGTGCATGAACTAGCCCAAAGAAAGAGTATGTATAGAAGTAAATGCTAGTCACAAGGGAAGTGTTGTAACATGGTCTTTGACAATGGTAGTATAGATAATTTGGTCTCCACTTAGATGGTAGAGAAGTTGGGATTGGAGAGAATGGAATATCCAACTCCTTACAAAGTGTCCTGGTTGTAGAAAGGACATCATCTATTTTGTGAATGGATAGTACAATGTGGAGTTTTAAATTGATACTTATAAAGATGTGGTATTATGTGATATAATTCCTATGGACGTATTCCATATACTATTACGGAGGCCAAGACAATATGACATAAAAGTTGTTTATGATGGAAGAAAGAACACTTATTCTCTGGAAAAGGATGGAAAAAGACATACATTGTCACCATTAGATGATGAAGCAGTTCCAGAAGGTTTAGAGTTGAATATTCTGCTAATGACTAAGGAAGAACTATTACAAGAGGTCAAGAAGGAGGATAAACTATATCTTTCTCTTCTTGGAAAACCAAAGGTAATAATAACTTCTACAAATTTAGATGATTTTCCTACTGAAGCTAGAGTCTTGCTTGATGAATATGCTGATATTCTTGTGGATGAGTTACCAAATGTTTTACCTCTTCTGAGAAGTATTAGGCATAAAATTGACTTAATACCTAGTGCAATTCTACCTAATAAGGTATCCTACATACTAACTCCTCAAGAGAATGAAGAGATCAAATAACAGGTGCATGAGCTATTAGATAAAGGTTTGGTGAAAGAAATTTTGAGTCCTTGTACAGTAGCAACGGTTCTTAGCCTAAAGAAAGATGGTGGATGGAGAATGTGCACTAAATCCAGAGAAATTAATAAGATCACTATCAAGTACATATTCCCCTTACCCCGCATTGATGAATTGATGGATTCTTTGAGTGTTTCAAATTATTTTTCAAAGATAAATCCGAAAAATTTGTTATCATCAAATAAGAATAACAGAAGTGGATGAATGGAAGACTGTATCCAAGACTAATAATGGACTGTATGAATGGTTAGTAATGTCATTTGGGCTTACTAATGCACCTAATACTTTTATGAGATTTATGAATGAGGTCTTGAAAGAATACATTGGAAAATTTGTGATAGTGTATATGGATGATATTCTGATTTTTAGTCAAAATAAAGAAGAACATTTTAAAAATCTCAAAATGGTGTTGGAAACCTTTCAAAAGGAGAAGCTGCTGATAAATCTGAAAAAGTGTAGTTTCTTGAAGAAAGAGTTGATTTATTTGGGATTCATGGTTTCAGAAGAAGGGTTGAATATGGATCCAGATAAGTTGCAAGCAATTTTATGTTGGCCAATTCCAAGAAGTGCAAATGAGGTAAGGAGTTTTCATGGGCTCACATGTTTTTAAAGGAAAATTCATTAATAATTTTAATCAAATTTGTGCACCTATAATAGACACCTTCAAGGGAAGTAGACAACCTTTTAAGTCGATAAAAGCAACTGACAGAAATTTCAAATTGTTGAAGAATAAGATCACATAGAATCCTATTTTAGCTTTTCCAAGTTTTGATAAGGTGTTTCAAGTAGATATAGATGCTAGTGGGACAAGAATAGGGGTTGTTATGAGTCAGGAACAAAGACCAATCGCATACTTCAATGAGAAGTTAAATGAGGAAAAAAAAAATATTCCCCATATGAAAAGGAGTTATATGATGTTGTACAAACTCTCAAGAAATGGATACATTACTTTATTCCCAAAGAATTTGTGTTATAGTCTGATAATCATGCTTTGCAGTTTATAAATAGTCAACCTAAATTGAATCAAAAACATGCTAAGTGGGTAGAATTTTTGCATAATTTTACCTTTGTGATCAAGCATAGAAGTGGAAGATCTAATAAAGTTGATGATTGTTTAAGTAGAGTATGTTTGATCTTGCAGGAAATTAAGGTCGGTTCTTTGGGATTTGAAAGTTTAATTAATATGTATAAAGAATATGTGGATTTCAAAGATATATATGCAACCTATGAGAATCCAGTTTCTCATAATAGAAACCAATGGTTGGACTACATGTTACAAGAAAGGGTTGTTGTTTAGAAATACTAAGTTATGTATTCCAAAATTCTCTATGAGAGAAAATTTGATACAGGAGAAACATAGTGGAGGTTTGTCAGAACATTTTGGATAGGATAAAACATTTGGTCAGGTGAGTAGTTTTTATTTTTGGCTAGGAGTGCAGCATGCTATAAAGAAATTTGTTGGAAAATGTAAGATATGCCAAGATGCCAAAGGGAGAAGACAAAATACTCGACTATATCAACCCCTACATGTTCCAACTAGGCCTTGGGATTCCATTAGTATGGATTGTGTTATGGGATTTCCTAGAAATAATAGGGGAAATGATTCTATTTATGTAGTAGTGGATAGGTTTCAAAAAATGGCTCATTTTATTGCGTGTAAGAAAACCAATGATGCAACAAACATTTCTAATTTATTCTTTTCCGAAATTGTAAAATTGCATGGTTTACCTTTAAGCATTGTGTTTGACATGGATACTAATGTTTTTGGTCATTTTTGGAGAACTTTGTGGAAGAAGTTGGGAACCAATCTCAGTTTTAGTTCCTCTTATAATCCTCAGACTGATGGTCAGATTGAAGTGGTGAATAGAATATTGGAAAATATACTGAGAAGTCTTGTTTATGAAAATTTGAAACAATGGGATTTATCTCTTGCTCAAGTTGAGTTTGCTTACAATTATTCACCTAACAGAAGTACAAGTATGAGTCCTTTTCAGATTGTATATGTGATGCACCCAAGGAGAGTATATGAAGTTAGAAATTTGGGAGGATAGGACATGAGAAGTGCAAATGGTGAAGATTTTTCATCCAGCATGCATGAGCTACAATAAAATATTAAGAAGAAACTGCAATAAAGTGTTGGAAAATACAAACAGAGAGCAGATATGAAAATAAAGGAAGTTAATTTTTAGCTTGGAGATTTAGTAATGGCCTATATTAGGAAAGAGAGGTTTCCTAAGGGAACATACAACAATTTGAATCTCAAGAAGACCAGACCTTGTAAAATTTTGAGGAAGTTTTCTGCAATGCATATGAAATAGAACATCCTTCTAATCTTCAAATCTCTCCAATTTTTAATGTTTCATATATATATCATTTTAGATATTCAGGTGTTCCTCCAGAAGAAATTATTTCAAGAAAATATGGTCCATTTATAAATTGCAAAGGGAATTTACCTCATAAAGAACAACCACGTATTAAAGTTATCCTTGACAAAAGGATTTCAAACAAGACTATGGACAAAAAATATTTTCAGTATATGGTCAAGTGGAAAGATCAACCATTTGAAGATGTAGCATGGATGATAGAAATAGATATTTCCAAGTATAGTGTGAACCCTGAAGACGTACTGAGGAATTATTTTCTTTCCCCTGGAGTATGATGCAGGAGCATCTAGTCAAAATTCTCAATTTGTTGAATAAGCAGTCAAAGCAATTTTATGCTTCCATGTAAATTCTCTAGAATATAGGGTTAATTGTAAATTTCTGTAATATCTTGGTTAGTTGCAAGTCTTACTATGTCGTTTTATTAATAAGTATGTGGAATGTGGAAGAGATATGGGTGAAACCCACGATGGCTATCGTCAATGTAGGTTGAATTTTAAAGGTATGTGTATTTAGTTATTTGGTGTCCGAGACCATGCTTACAACGTGAGTGCATACCACGGGGTCTCAATACCTTGCTGTAGTGATTGTATTTGATTAGTGATTAAAGCCCCTATACACTCTGTGTATAGCGTGGCCTTGATGGATGTACAATGACTCTACAAGATTCGAATCATGGTTGTGGTTAATTTAATGAGTATGTATTTAAAATGGAGGGTTAAGTTTTGGGCTTAGGTTCCCATAGGGTTCGATTCCTACCCTATCATGTATGAAAACTTGGACTGTGTAAAAAATTTATGGTGTGGTTGTAAAGAAAACGATTCCTGTGTATTAATGTAATTTCAAGGTTTTAGTTGGTTATATGCATGGTTAATTAAATGATTACTATTATGTATTTCATGTTGTGGTTTTTTATTATGGCCTGCGGCTTGGATTTATAGACCCATGGGGGTCAATACTATGACCTTTGTGCAATTTAAGGGTTCTAAAATATTATTTGGTTATTGTTAGGTGATGGCTGTGAGAAATATTAGATGGGACATTTTAATGATTTAGGCATATGATTATGAAGTTGTTTGGTAAAATGTTTAAGACTATGGATTTTAAGGAGTGAAAAGAGATTTGATCTTAGACCAAAGAATGGTCACGATACTTACTTTGTTTGTTGTTTATGATGATGTTATTTTTAATGGAATGGTTTTGTAATTAGCTTGTATTTAAATATGCATAGCTTAAAAGGTCTTTATTGGTTTAATTATCTTTGATTTAATGTGGATCTACTTGTAGCCTATACTTAGTTGATTTGATTTACAATTCCATTCTAGAACTGTTAATATATACTTATAATTAGTATTATGATTTGTTTATTCTGGATTGTTAATTAGATAGATTATAGTCTAGGTTTTAGATGACACATTAGGTCTGAGCTAGTATTTAATTTAACATGGCTCTGCTGACAAATAGAATATGCCAGTAGAGTAAAAAGGCCGAAAGAGCAGATAGCTCCTAGTTATGAAATAAAAACCTAGTTTATACTTAACCCAATTTTAACAATAAAGATAATACATGAATTAAAACTAGGGTACATAACCCTTGATAAACATTTATAAATAAATTAAAACTTGGAGAAGTAAACTGATGAATAAACTCTCGATAAATATGGTATAGAAAATAACTTACATCCTAGGGTTAATATTAAAATAATGCAAACCATAGGAGATTTTAACCAGAGAAACAAACACATAGGGTTAGGAAATTCAATGTAATCATTTACCTAGCATAGCCAGCATTTAATCTAGAAAAATGGAATAGGAATTCTATGGCTTCATACCTATAACTTGAAGCTCTTTTAATGGTTGAACCTACATAATCAAATAACCAACATTAACAATTCAAGATAGATCTAACCTCTATTTTTTGTGACCAAATCACTTAGAAACTACCACGTTCCACCCAACCATGACCCGGAACTGTTCCTAGTTTTAATCTGGATCCCTCTGAGCTGGACTCCAACATGCAAGTAGCTTAGAGCTCCTAAGGTAGGGTTTCCTATATGATATATCACATCTGGATCAGTTCTCATTTTTCCTTCGAGGAAAATGTTCTCCAAGAATTTACTTGAGAGAAAAACAACCAGAAAATGACTCCACCAAATTATAGATCAGAACCCCAAGCCTTTCATTGGCTTGAGTCTTTATAGACAGACTTTTCAGTTAAAAGGATAGTTAAATCAAGAAACCTTGGTTTCTTGATTTAACCCTTTTTAATTACTTTGGGTAATTTTTAATATTTTAACTTAAGAACTTTCAACTAGTTCCCAATTAGACTTTTGTAGGTATTGGACTATTTATTATCTTTAAATAATAAATAATAATGGATGGATATTTTCTTTCTTGTTTCATCATTAATATTAATATTATATTTATTCTTTATACATCCCATGTATAAAATACATAATAATATAACACTTGTTAACATTTATCTTTGGGCATCATATACCATGATCCCTAGACTTAATGACATTTATTCATTAAGGTAGAATAGGTAGATGGTTAGATTTACTAGGCTAGGAAACTCTAAACATCCTTGTATGTTGGATTTCCCTTGTATAACGTGGTAGTTCTTTAGTACTTGATGAGAATACATAAATTCAAAATTTCATTTAATCACTTATAAATAAGTATGGTGAGATCAATACTTTTCTTGATTCATTTTCACTCAGACATTATTAAATTATTTTTAGTAACTCCTCGCGCTTATAAGAGCCCATACTCAATTTTTTAATATGGATTTACAAACTTAGTGTGATTCCAGAGCTTTTCACTCAACACTAATGCTAGTATCTACTTGTATGATACACCTAGGGATACAATGGCCAAGGATCCGATGCTCCAGAGATTATGATCAACATCAACATGGAAGGCTCCAGGTCTTATGCCCAACACTTCTAAATATTATATATTCATGTGTTCCAGAGCTTCTTGCTCAACACAAATGTAAGTACTCATGTCCTCCAGAGCTCCTCGCTCAACACAACATTAATTACCCATGTGTTCCAGAGCTCCTTGCTCAACACAAAACATTAATCACCCTTGTGCTCCAGAGCTCCTCACTCAACACAAAACATTTATTACCCATGTGCTCCAGATCTCCTCGCTCAACACAAGAGATCTCTTAAATCATGTTCTTTAGTGTACATCGGCAACACAAAACAAGCATATATATATATATATATATATATATATATATCATATGGAATTGGCTTATGCCCAGTATATCAAACAAATCATCATGTTCATATGGAGTGTGGTCTTTGACCTAGTATATCAAAATAAAACATCAAGGTAACATCAAAATCAACGGGGGTCATTCCCATAAGTGTTAGGTCCGAAATTCAGGATATTACATCCCTCCCCACTTAGAACAACACCGTCCTTGGTGTTCAAGGGACTCAGACTGACATCATGAAACAAGGCGGCGTAATTCTTTCTCATGGTGGCTTCATTCTCCCAAGTAGCCTCGTCAGCCTCAAAGTGATTCCATTGCACTTTAAAATGGACTATGGTGTGCTTCCAAAGATGCACCTATCTCTTGTCTAGTATATGAATAGGATTAGGGGAAAACTCCCCTTTAGTTTCCACCTGTGATAAGGACCAATCAACTACATGTTTATTATACTAAAAATAGTTCTTTAACAAAGATGCATGGAAAACATTATGGACTCTTACATGCGCGGGTAATGCTATTTCATATGCCACTCGCCCTTTCTTGGCTAGTATTTCAAAAGATCCACAAAATATGGGTGCTAACTTACCACACCTACCCAAGCTCAACGAGCTTTATTTGGCTTTTACTTTCAAGTAAACATGATCGCCTATTTGAAATTATTTATCTTTTATTTTTCGATTCGCATAACTTTCCTAGATTTCTTGTGCTTCTTTCAGGTTCACCTAGACCTTAGTAACCAACTTTTACAAGTCCATCAATAAATCATGCCTTAACATCAGCCGATCTGTAATATACCAAATTTTGGACCTAACACTTATCGAAATATGCCTATTGATTATGATCATTATCTTGATGTTTTATTTTTATATTAGGTCAAAGACCGCACTGCATATGAACATAATGATTTATTTTATATATTGGGCCTAAGCCAATTATTAATGATACATGTATATGTTTGTTTCTGTTGGGCATGGACCCTGAAGCACATGATTGATGAGATGTTTTGTGTTGAGCGAGGAGCTCTGGAGCACTTGAGTGATTGGTGATTTGTGTTGAGCGAGAATATCTGGAGCACATGAGTACTTACCTTTGTATTGAGTGAGAAGCTCTAGAACACATGAAAAGATAATTGGATGTGTTGGGCATAAGCCTTGGAGCATTCCATGCTGATGTTGAGCATAAGCTCTGGAGCATCGAATCCTTGGCCATTGTATCCCTAGGTGTATCATACAAGTACACCCTAGCATTAGTGTTGATTGAGGAGCTTTGGAATTGCACTATGTTTGTAACTCCCTGCTATAGGCCTTGAGTATGGGCTCAGGTAAGCGCTAAGGGTTATTGAAAAGAATTTAATAACTTCCGAGTGAAAACAACTCAAGAAAAAATATTGATCTCATCATACTTATTTATAAGTGATTAAATGAAATTTTGAATTTCGGTATTCTCATCAAGTACTGAAGGGATACCATGTTATACGAGAAAAATACAACATCCAAGGATGTTTATAGTAGCCTAGCCTAGTAGACCTAAACCATCTACCTACTTGACCTTAATGAAGAAGTGTCATTAAGTCTAAGGATCATGGTGTATGATGCCCAAAGACAAATGTTAATAAAGTGTTATATTATTATGTACTTTATACATGGAATGTATAAAGAATTAAATATAGTAATAATATAAATAAAGCAAAGAAACAAGAAGAGCTCCATGAATTATTATTTATTATTAAATATTAATAAATAGTAATATGTCTAAGAAAGCTCAACTGGGAACTAGTAGAAAGTTCCTAAGTTTAAAATATTAATAAATTACCCAAAGTAATTCAAAAGGGTTAAATTAAGAAACCAAGGTTTCTTGATTTAACTATCCCTTTGACTCAAAAGTATTTCTATAAACAATCAAGCCAAGGAAAAGCTTGGGGTTTTGATCTATGATTAGAGGAGTAATTTTTCTGCATGTTTGCTCTCAAGTAAATTCTTGAAGAAACATTTCCTGGAAGGAAAAAGGAGAATTGATCCAGATCTAATACACAAGTTAGGAAACCCTACCTTAGGAGCTCTAAGCTACTTTCATGTTGGAGTCCAGCTCGGGGGGATTCAGATTTAAACTAGGAATGGTTCTGGGTCATGGTTGGGTGGAACGTGGTAGTTCCTAAGTGATTTGGTAATCAAATAGAGGTCAGATTTGCATTGAATTGTTAATGCTGGTTATTTGAGGGTACACGTTCAACCATTAATAGAGCTTCAAATTTAGGTATGAAGCCCTTGAATTTCCTATTCTATTTTCCTAGATTAACTACTAATTATACTAGGTAAATAGTTTCAATACATTTCCTAACCCTATGTGTCTTATTTTCTCATTAGAAATCTGTTGGGGTTTGTAGTTTCTAAAACATTAACCTTAGGCTATAAATTTGATCATATATTGCACATTACTAGGGTTTGTATTCTTTAAGTTGTTTTCTGTATTATTCTGATACTAGGATTATGTTTACTGTAACTAGGTTTTGTTTTCTGGTTAAATATATATTTTTCTCTTTAGAATTGATCACTCTGCTAACATATTGCATTTGTCAACAGAGGCTTACCTTAGATTTCGTTAAAATAAAACTAGTTCAAAAGTCACAAGTAACTTTGTATATTATATATTTACATATATAAACAACTTTTAAATAATGTTATAAGTTAATCTACTAATTAATTTTTACATCAACTAAAGAATAGAGTATAAATAAAACAAAGTTAATAAATCATTTAAGACCTTTCAAGGTCTCTCTTATTAACTATAAACTAAATAGCAAATCAATTTCATTAAAATAATAGCATCATAAGCACATGAGGAGAGGAGGCATCATGACCATTCATGTGGTCCTATATCAAATCTTTGATCATATATATATGTATATATATATATATATATATGTACATACATACATATACATATATGCATATATATATATATATATATATGTACATACATACATATACATATATGCATATATATATATATATATATATGCATATATGTATATGTATATGCATGTATATATATATATATATGTACATACATACATATACATACATACATACATATATATATACACACACACACATATATATGTACATAGATGTATATGCACATATATATATATGTACACATATATACATATATATATATATATATATATATATATATGTATGTACAGATATAGAAGAACATATACATCTCTTTATATATGTACATATATATATATATATACACACATATATATATATATATATATATATATATATATATATATATATATATATATATATATATATATATATATATATATATATATATATATATATATATATATATATATACGTGCATATACATATACATGTGTGTGTGTGTGTGTGTGTGTGTGTGTGTAAGCATCCGCATTTCTATCTATTCCATCTTAAACAACCAAATTCCATTTATACATAACCATTAAACAAAATTACATAACTCATCAACACATTACACATAACATATTAGACAACATCGAAATCATATTATAAACCCATGTATTACAAACATTGACATGAATCGAATCTTGTGGGTATACAAGCCCAACCTCTTCTTATTAATTAAAATAAAACTCATCACATTAATATCCAAACAGAGGATATATCGTGACCATCCATGTGGTTCAATATCCTATCACTATACTCCTATATAAAATTCACAATCCATTCGTATAACCACTATGTTAGTTCTTAAAACATATAAAAGCCATGACATAATGTAATAACCAGGAATCAAACTTATATATAAATCCATCGTTTACACCTCTACACATGCCACACTATACAACTAACGTATGCGGGCTACAATTTATAATTATATCGAATTCCATATAAATAACAATGTATATAGTAACAGTGACATCGTAAGACAGTAGCTACCACACGGCCTCAGCCAAAAAAAATTTAATACACAATCCATTAAAGCTACAGTACGCGTTGGTCCCCATGGGTTTTCAACCCATGTTTTTTCTACAGTCCAAATTACATAAGAACCGATAATCATTAACCCAAAATAATATACAAGCTATCACAGCATTATGGGAAAATCTTATGCCATCTACGACATGGCCTTTACCCATGATGTCCAAGTACATACAATATCCAAGCTAGTTAACAGCATTACACATAGAGCATTGGAATAGATGAATTATTTTCACAAACCCCAACTCAAATTAAATAGAGTGCTTAATAAAAATGAAGAAGGAAATCGTATTACACAGTATTTATCCATTTACACAGTGGGTATCAAGTTTTCTACACAGTCATCTTTTAAGACCGAGAACCAATTTACTTAGTCGTGCCAATGGGCTATGGCACCATTGCAAGAAATGGTGCATTCCATTGCAAAAAGGCCGAAACTAAAATACGATTTACATAAACGAAGAGAGAGTGTACTAAAATCCCAAGTCATTTCTATTTCGCTGCTAACAACACAAGTAATTTTACATCCCTAACTTAATTACACAAAGCCGAATGGCTTAAGAGTTGCGTCATGGCTCAAATGCCTTAACAAAATAATAAAATCCAAGTTTGTAATCATAAACCCGAAGGAAAACTCCAAGCCCCAATCGATTGCTTTATACCAGTTTATTTCATGCCATTTCCTGCTTGTGTAAGTTTAATTCAATTTCAGTTATAGATTAATTTCAATGACACTATGCCCCTGCATATATTTTGTATGTACCTCACAAGTCTACGCTCTCTCCGGGTTAACAATTAAATCGTTGGATAGCTATTATAATTTGCTTAATGTTTTTACCCAACATTTTGGCGTCATTAACAGGGAGGTGCTAAAAGGGATTAGAGTTTAGATAGGTAGATAGTTCATTTTTATTAGATAGAAAGGGGGATGGGGAACGGTAAGACGCAATGACTACTTCACTATAGAATTTATGTGGTGTAACACCCATACGCATCTACTTTAGTGGGTCTCTCCAAAGCCTTGATTGTTTTCTGCAAAGTGTTTATTTTCCTGCAAGTTCTTTCATTTTTTGTAAATGCAAGTTTTCAGTTTTCATTTACAGTTTTGTAGTGTAAAGTTTAGATTGATTCCATTTTTGGGAACCTTTATTTCATACTAACTTGCTTTAAATTTTGTATATGTTCATTTTTGTTTTATACAGATTTTTGTGCGCTTTTTATTTTTCTGTTTTTTGTACTAACTCATTTCATACTGTTTGTCGCAATTGTCATGTACTTGTTTTTTATCCATTGTCTTTATTTCTGCATTTGATTTTATTTTAGGTTTAGGATGAGCATAAGCTTAGAGAAGCTCCTCTTCTTTAGAAGAGGAGATCTTGATAGCAGTCAAGGATGAAATCACTCTTCCTGAAGCAAACAATAAAGAATCGACATTTGAAAAATTCTACATATCAAACAAAGAATACCTGTTCGAACTGGAGATTGAAAATGATGAAGAAGGGATCTCGGGTGACCATTGAACACAAGTTCCAAGTAAGTGTTAGGTTAGATCAATTTTTTTTTTGTTTTTATTTTGTTAATTTACATTTACAATTTGAATACATTTGGTTTCATTTTGTAAAATCATATGTGAATATTCTTTTAGATAGATGGTTGCTTTGGAAATTTTATTTTATGTGAATAATTTTTAATTTTTAATTAAAGTAGGTAGATTTTAGCTTTATTTCTAATTCAAAATCAACATGTAGATGCTTTAATTTGCTTTAATATTTTTGTTTACTCAAATTTTCATTTTTTGTCCTATTTACTATCATGTTTTTAATTTTTTAGGAATTAGAAATAGTTTCAATCTATTAAATTTAAAAATATTTAAAAAAATAACAAGTGAAATTTCGATTTCTTTTTGAACTTTCATGTTCTTAAATCATGTGAGGAATAAAAATAAATAAAAATTCACATTAGGGATTAGTTTCTTTTAGTCTAAAAACAAATAAAAATATACATATAAATAAACAAATACTAGTTTTAATTATCTTATATAATTCTTTGTTTTAGTATACAGTGCTTGTTTTAAATCTTAGTTTGTAAAAAATAAAGCTTTAGATATCATTTATAAAAAGTAGAAGTGTTTCCCTTTGATTAACATCTTTAAAATTTCTGTTACGAATAAAAATCTATTTTATATCTAGAAATGCTTTAAAACAAAGATTTAAAAAGAATATAAAGAAATTAAAATTAAAATTAAGTATCACATTTTCCTTCTTAAAGTTTTCAGTTTTAATAGATTTGTAATACTAATTTGATAAAACCTCCAAAAATTAGACATTAAGATATAATAAAAATAACAAACATTATAAAAAGAATAAAAAAAAATATAAAAATAAAATGAAACCTTCAAACAAACAAACAATCTTCAGTGCTTCATACTAAACCTGCAAACAATCCTCCATACGCAACCTGCAAACAATCCTCCATGCGCAACCGACAAATAATCCTCCATACGAAATTTGTAAACATAAGTTTTAATATAATGATCGACCAGTTTGCAAATGAGAAAATAGTGAACCTGAAGCTTAAAGCCTGCCCGTGATTAAAATAGATCTGAAGCTTGAGCCTGTTAGATGATAGTGAAATAACGTGTGCTTAATAAAAGATCTAGTGCCTATTTATAGTGAAATGACGTGTGCTTAATAGAAGATCTAGTGCTTGTATCTGGCCGAGAGTCGTTCCAAGGATCATTTTCGTTTCATTTTATTAATTGGCAACCAAGCTAACACCGAGTTCTATTTTTAGATGACTTTAATAACTCATTTAATGTGAGGAATGGACTAGAGAATTTCAATAAATTATAAACTGTTTAAAACTAAATTTTCTGTGTTTCTGGTTCGATTACAATGAAAAACTTGGCATGATTCCCTATTAGAATGATTGATTTATTACCTCTGGTTGCCAGATATCGATATTGCTACAAAAAATTTGTTGCCTTCTAATAGATGCCCCAGGACTCATGGTTTTTCCCACTATTCTTGTGGAGAGTTTGGCTTAAAAAATGGAACTAACTAAATGAAGATCCTTCAAAAAATATAAGTTTTTTGTTAAGTAAACAAGATCTGTCTGCATTGATCTCGTTACATTTATTAAGGAAGTTCTGAAATTGGTTGTAATATTGAAAACAATAAAAATTATCTCCAAGTCCAAAACAAACACGTTTGGAGAAAATAATTTTAACCTGATTTTCTTGTCAGACATACCCTTTTTCAACCCTACTTCCTTCTCTGTCTCACCCTGAATTTCCCTCCAAATGGCGCTGAAAAAAAAAAAAAAAACCGCCTTCCACTGAGATGCAGGAACTCCCCCCTCTCGGCGGTCTCCAATAATGAGCCATCCTCCATAATGGGAAGTTGAACAAGCTGCAGAACCAAAGGCCTGCTAGTGCAGATGTCGGCTACTCTCGCTAGAAAATCTAGGCCAACAAGAGCCTTTAGAACGCTAGATTTCCCACTGCTCTAGCTACCCACAACGACCACCTGAGAAAAATCAATGGTGGAGGCACTACCCAGCTTGACAAATATATCTTGCAATCTGTTGACAAGGGAATTACAGATTTCCCTAAAGAAGTAGGAGGCGGTGATAAATTTGAATTTGGATTGACATCAGTGTTGTTGATATTGCTATGACCCTGCTCTGCCATTCAGAGGAATTCTTCGCCGTTATTTCAAACTTTGCTTCGCTCTGCTTTTTGCTTTCAATTTCCCATGTTTGCTCATATTCCACATCTCCCAGGATGATGGATATATAATGTCTAGAACATAAATGATCATGGAATCTCGGGAGTCGAAAAAATATGCTCCACACAATATACCATTCGCCTCTCTTTCAAACCGAGGAATACATATCTCCTTCGGATCGTCAGTGTTGCACTTAATAATAAGCACTTTTTCAAGATAGCAAGCCATGAATTTACAGTTGTAGCGGTGGATGCTTTTTAGACGAAGCCATACAAAACAGATGTAATCGTGATCGCTCCTGGGCAGACTGCAGATCTTCTTATCACAACCAACCAGAAAGCGGGAAAATATACTAATATTCGATCGGGCGGTTTCGATAACACCGTTCTTAGAAGCTGTTCTATGATCTTACATTTTGACAGACCAATATACTTCCTCTCCTTGCCCACCTACAATACGAAGCCTTCTGTAGATTGATCCCTCCGTCCTGGGATACAAGGTGCCAATTCGATGGCCTGAAAGCAGTAGCCACTGTTCAATTCGCGAGTGATTATACTAGCCCTTATTCTTCCCTTTTGTTGTTTGCGAAGAAAAAATTAATATTGGGAATTGAATAGTAAAATATTTAGATGGTAATTGGCTTAAAATAATTAATGTGTTAATAGGATGGAAAATTTCAATGGCGCTCACTGCGTAACGATAGGAGGTCATATGAAGCCACACAGGGAAAAAGATTAATTAAGGTGTTTTATAAATGGGTCTAAGAAAGAAAAACCCAAAATGAAAACTCATTGATTACTACCTCATACACATCTCATCGAGGAGAAATCATATGAGAACTGGATGGTTTCTGTGCACCAAAATAATCTTGGTCCACTTGAGTTATACTTAATAATTCATGCTTTTCATGGCGTTTATATTTTATAATCATAAACTTAGTTCCTCCCATATGAAAACCCATTATTTAGTCAATGAAACCTTAAAATCCAAATGTGGATGAGGGATAATAAATCCACAACAGTAAGGCCATTACAAAAGTTTTGGTTTTATTTACTTTTGGCTATATTTTATTGTTGATATGGATATATGCAGTAGAGAAACGAGATAAAAACTACTGCGACTTCAACATGACCTTCCCAATCAACGAACAGGTGCGACAACCTCTTCTCGATCCAATGGCTCCACAAATAAACCTTGCATGACTACCCTTACCTTATAAGCCACGACGAGCTCAACGATTAATCTGTTAGTTTAGGATAATGTCGAGTCAATAGTTAGTTGGATACATAGTCGGAGCAGAAGGGCTGCGGTAAAAAAAAATCAACAGTTCGGGGAATAACAGTACGGGAAATGCTTTCCTTTAATTGAGAATACGAAATTTGCCTATTCAGTATAATTCCTATTCTACAATGGTCTATGGAGCTTTATTTCCCAGCTTATTAATATTTGTATACAGCTTGTTCATCATTTTCCAAAAGTCTGGGTTGAGGTATTATAGTGATATTATGATATATATGAAATATATTTTTTTCTTTTTCCAAACTTGGCGTGGATTTGTAGAAGGGAAGGTTTGAATAAATTTGTAAAAAAATTATTATTTACAAAGTTGTAAGAGCCAATCTATATTAGAGCTTCTTGTATAAGCGCGATACAATGAAGAGGACAAATATGCCTATAAGGGTTAAGCGGCTGCAACGTAAGGGATTCGATTAGTTGAGTGAAAAATTTGTTACAAAACCAACAGTGGACTCCAATGGTGTACAACACTATAATGTTTAGTCTCCTCGCAATACTTGCATGCTCGTTGCAAACTAAGTTAGGTTTGGTTATTTAAACAAAACATACTCTTCCACGTTAATATACTTTAATTGCATCTATACGCTGACCTTTCCCCGACTATTAAATTGGTTATATTTATGCACCCATTCCACAAAAACAAACAGTTGAACGAATCAATCCATTTGTTAAATAGTTTCTCTCTTATAGCCAGGATTCCTCGCAGTCCTATCATTTTCCTTGGCTTTGAGGCTGAACATGTCAAAATATTAAAATATATATATTATAAAACGGAAGGTTTGTAGAAATTTGTGAAAAAAAGTCTTTATTAGAAAGTTGGATTCAAATTCAGATTTGTCCGAAAAGATCCCAATTGTAAAAATCTTTATCTATATTCAAGCATATATGATATTGATAAAAAATGTATTCATTGTTAGATTTTGATTAAATAATATTTACTATAATTGTATTGGAATATCCAAATGGTAAAAAATATCTTTAAATAAGCATATAAATTATATTGATTAAAAAAAACTAATTCAATACTATTAGATTTTGATTTTAAACAAAATATTATATAATACATATTGATAAAAAATGTTTTTTATTATTATAATTTGTTTAAATAATATTTATTAAAGTTATATTAGAATTTGATTAATGTATGTTATAAAATTGTTTAATATATTTAGACTTGTAGTAATAAAGTTTTTATATTTAAAGATATCAAATTTATAGGATGTAAATATTATTAACTATGAACATTATAATTTTAAAGACATTATTATTTAATACAATATTAAATTAATTTATATTAATAATATCTATAATATATCTACATCTTTTTAATATTAAGTACAAAATTTAATATAAATGTATTTAGTAATTTATTGATAAACTCTATACTTTCTTGAATATAAAGTATACAAGTTTTTTTTTGGTTGGCAAAGCGGTGGAACCCCCCTTAACATGGTTGGATTTTTTGGTATCCGACGGGATTAGAACCAGTGACTTTTCAGCTTAGGGGGGCACCTTAGGGGGGCGTCTTAACCATACTCTTCCACCAACTGTTCTACATCTCGTGGATGAATATAAAGTATACAAGTTAATATAAATGTATTTAATAATTATAATTATAGTATTTTTACTTTTAGTTGTAAATATAAAAGAAATATAAAAATATATAAAAAAACAATATATATATATTTGTTTTTTTTGTTGTTTTTAAAGAATGTTTTTATAAACAATACAAAAATTAAAAATATACATAAATTTAAATTAACAATAGGTAACTACACAAAATATATCTAAACATAAAATGTAATTTAAAAATAAAATAAAATAATGTTATAAAATTAATAAATTAAAATGGGTCTTTGAAATTGAAGGCAGCTGTTGTCGTAGCTACGCTTTCTTTTTAATTTTTATCTTTGCACAGTGGGACCTGGCAAATTTTCAGTTGGGGAGGTAACAACATGGTCATTCAAACTGCCAAACCTGTCGCTTGTCTGCACAGTCCAGATTATTAAGATAGTCTTCTTTTAGAGGGGTCGACCACTGAAAGGGTCGACCCCCTCTCCCTTTGTTTCTCAATCTTTATATAAAGAGGCATGATTCCAATTCCTTTTTTTTATTTTGCAAAACAATTAAAAACGTTAGAAAAAACACATTAACACATAAAAAAATGTTTTTGTAAAATCAAATTTAAAATTATATATACAAAAACACTCCAATAATAACATTACAAAAATAAAAATTAAATTAAATTAAAAACAAAAAACATATAAATAAATAAAAAGTATTAGGTAGTAAATAAAATCATAAAATTTTAAATTTTAAATGAACTTGGAATCTTATCAAAATTTTATGATTATTGCGCTAACTTGCTTTTGCAAGTTGCTCAGAAATAGGTTTCGACAAGAAGGGTCACCACTTTTAGGTATAAAAACATTTCGTTTAGTTTCTTTGACTTAGTTTGTTAAGCACATATTTTTAGATATATTCAATTCTCTCACAAGTTAGTTGCAAGAAAATGCTAACCTTTTGCATATTTAAAGATGAACAAATGGCATGTAGAAGTGATTTCTGAAATTGCAGAAGATTTTCAGAAAAAAAATGTTCCATTGAAAGCTTGAAGAAGCTAAGTTTCCAATATGTATGTCATGACATTTACTGTCACAAAGAAACCTTTCAGAAACCAATTACGCCATGTCATGATTACTACCCTTTTTCCTTCCAAGCTTATTCATCATCCATGTCATAGTCTACGTTTTCACTGCCTTATACATCATGACTTCCCGCATGTCTACCTTTCTGAGTTACACGCATTTTCCTTATTTTCAGTTCATCTTTTTCTTTTTGAATAAAACAATTCAGCTTCCTTTCCATGACTACATTGCTTTGTTACCCTTGCCATAAAAATTGTTTGATTTGCATATCTTTTATCTATAGTCCTACCACTCATTATGTACAACTCCGGTTGACTGATGTGGGATTCCTTAAGGCCCACCTTTCAACAAGTCTTTCCCCATTGACTTCAGCACCTTATATGGGATAGAGACTATAGTTCAGTTTTAGTACCTTGAGGTTTGCATGTCTTAATGGCAAGTTCTCTCGTTGACGATCATGGGAATACAATAATTTCCCTTGATCATTAAATCTTGCTAGTGGCTCGACATCAACTCCTTTATTTTCCCTTTGCACGATTTACTTAGGTACCTTGGCACTCATTGAAATCAATGGTGAGATTGCCTCGCATTGCTTAATGACATTCATCAATGGTCGGTAATCCAATGACTTGTTTCCATTTGGACATCGACACATTTATTCACATGTTAAGAATTGTACCATCAGGTTTGATAGCAAATGAAGACTATATAATTTTCATGGCACCATCAATAGTTCTACAGTAGCATACTTCAACCATATCAGAGTACCACAGTTCTACTTTCAGCTCTCATCTTCTACTTCATCCCACCAAGCAGCATTTTAGATCCTTCACATTCAGCAGTAGCAGCCACATTCCTATTGTATAGTTCATCAACTTTTTGGGTAAGTGGAGGTATGTTTTCTTCTAAATCATTACCCATGTAATTCCTTAAATGCTAGAAAATGAATGAATTTGGAAAATTCCCTCACCACATTCCCTTTTTGATTTTCATAAACCTAATACATCTTGAGTTCGGGGGGCGGGGGAGTGGGAGGGTATTCATTACCATTTTTACATATTCGTCATCTCATTTACCCTTAATCAACATGTCTTTCCCAAACTAGGCTGGCATGATTAATAATATGAAGAAAATGTTTTTTACTATACATTGATGGTTTATCATTTCTAATGCATGTATACTTTAAAAATATTATGTATTGCAGCAAAAATACAAATAAAATGAGCGGATCTTGTTAACATAAGAACCAACATTTGTTATGGTTGTCACACAAGAAACAACCACAAAAATATATTAAAAAAAGAGAGAAGAAAGAAAAATTGTTGCCACTCATGCATTTCAAAATCATGAAATGATTTACTATCACATACCATCATCATGTAAATCCCAACTATATTAAAGCGAAAAAGTTTTAAAGAGAATCAATGTATAGTTGCATGAGAACATGCAACCAGTCAAGTTGGGGGGAATGTTGAGCCACGAAAAGACCACATTTTATTAATCTTTTATATACCTTTTATCACCTTATTCATATCTTATCCTTCCATAAAATCATTAATATTCACCACTTTCATAATAAATATGGGTTTATATTACCATTTTCCAAATCATTTATTTTTGAGTATTTTGAGTGAATTTGTGGTTAATAATTGAGAAAAATAACATATTTTCATTATACATTAAAGTTGGGTGAGTTTGGTGATGTTTACAAGTGTATTTGAAGACTTTAGCAAGCTCAAAAGTGGCCACCTAGCCTCATATTCGAATTTCATCTTCTAGTTGTGGCTAGCTTCAAGGAGAAGATCATGGAAGTGTGGAGAGAATATCTCATCCAATATTTGTTGAGAATCTAAAGGGATGAGTTGTAGATTTGTTGAGGATTTAAATGGATGAGTTGTAGATTTGTTGAGTATTTTTAGGGATAAGTTGAGAGAATAGTGGATATGTAATTATTATCAGTTATCTTGAATTCATGTATAAATAGGAGGGCTTTCTCGTCATTTTGGGTAGAGATCTCTCTAATGTTTTAGGAGTAAAGAATAGTTACGAGTTAGTCATTGAGTGGATTCTTGATTGTTATGTAATGTAGATGATGCTTAATGCACATCCTTTGATTCTCCCATTTTAATATAGACTTTCAGTAGTTTCTTTCTTATGAGTTGTTCATATAGATTTCCAGTTATTTTTTGTATATGAATTGTTAGTATTGATTTTGTGTGAGCTCACTAGTTAATGTCGATTGCTTTATACGAGTTTATTTCATGTCATTTCCTGCTTGTGTAAGTTTAATTCAATTTCAGTCATGTATTTTCAATTTCAGTTATAGATTAAGTTCAAAGACACTTTGCCCCTGCATATATTTTGTATGTACCTCACAAGTCTATGCTCTCTCCGGGTTGGCAATTAAATCGTTGGATAGATGTTATAATTTTTTTAATGTTTTTAACCAACAACAAGTAGCTTAGATCTCCTAAGGTAGGGTTTCCTATCTGGTATATGAGGTCTAGATCAGTTCTTCTTTTTTCTTCCAGGAAAATGTTCTCCAAGAATTTACTTGAGAGTAAAACAGGAAGAAAATGACTCCTCTGAATGATAGATTAGATACCCAAGCCTTTACTTGGCTTAAGTCTTTATAGACTGACTTTTCAATAAAAGGGACAGTTAAATCAAGAAACCTTGGTTTCTTGATTTAATCCTTTTTAATTACTTTTGGTAATTTTTAATATTTTAACTTAGGAACTTTCAACTAGTTCCCAATTAGACTTTTGTAGGTATTGCACTGTAATATCCCAAATTTTGGACCTAACAATTATAGGCATGTGCTTATTGATTATGATTATTATCTTGATGTTTTATTTTATATTGGGTCAAATACCCCACTGCATATGAACATGATGATTTGTTTTATATATTCAGCGTAAGCCAATTATTGATGATATATGTATATGCTTGTTTGTTTTGGGTGTGGACCCTGAAGTAGATGATTAATAAGATGTTTTGTGTTGAGCGAGGAGCTCTGGAACACTTAAGTGATTGATGAATTGTGTTGAGTGAGAAGCTTAGGAGAACATGATTACTTAACTTTGTGTTGAGCGAGAAGCTCTGGAACACATGAACAAATAATTAGATGTGTTGGGAATAAGCTATGGATCTTTCCATGTTGATGTTGAGCATAAGCTCTAGAGCATCGGATCCTTGGTCATTGTATCCCTAGGTGTATCGTACAAGTACATCCTAGCATTTTAGTGCTGAGCGAAAGCTCTGGAATTGCACTATGTTTGTAACTCCTTGGTAAAGGCACTGAGTATGGGATTTGGTAAGTGCTAGGGTTACTAAAAAGAATTTAATAAATTCTGAGTGAAAACGACTCAAAAAAAATATTGATCTTATCATACTTATTTATAAGTGATTAAATGAAATTTTGAATTTATGTATTCTCATCAAAGTATTGAAGAGATACCACATTATACGAGGGAAATCCAACATGCAAGGGTGTTTAGAGTTTCCTAGCCTAGTAACCCTAAGCCACCTATCTACATGACCTTAATGAAGAAGTGTTATTAAGTCTATGGATCATGGTACATGATTCCTAAAGACAAATGTTAACAAGTGTTATAATACTATGTATTTTATACACAGTATGTATAAAGAATTAATTATGATTAAATATATAATTAAATAAAAGAAAGAAGAGAAGCTCCATCAGTTATTATTTATTATTAAAGGATTAATAAATAGTAAAATGCCTATGAAAGTTTAATGAGGAACTAGTTAAAAGTTCCTACGTTAAGTATTAATAATTACCCAAACTAATTGAAAAGGGTTAAATCAAAAAACCAAGGTTTCTTGATTTAATTGTCCCTTTGACTGAAAATTCTGTCTATAAAAACTCAATCTAAGGAAAGTCTTGGGGTTCTTATCTATCATTAGAGGAATCAATTTTCTTCCTGTTTTCTCTCATGTAAATTCTTGAAGAAAATTTTCGTGGAAGGAAAAAGGAGAACTGATCCAGATATGATACACCAGATAGGAAACCTTACCTTAGGAGCTCTAAGCTACTTGCATGTTGGATTCCATCTTGGGGGGATCCGAATTAGAACCAGGAACAATTCTAAGTAATGGTTGGGAGGAACATGGTAGTTCCCAAGTGATTTGCTAATCAAAATCAGAGGTCAGATCTGTCTTAAATTGTTAATGCTGGTTATTTAAAAGGTGTGCATGTTCAGCCATTAAAGGAGCTTCAGGAAGAAAAATTATAGGTATCAGTTCTTGGTATGTCAAGTTCATTTCTAGGGTAAATGCTGGATGCTTTATATAAATTCTCTTTATATATTTCTAACCCTAGAAATTATGGTTCTGTCCATATCTCCTAGGGTTACATTTCTTAAATTTTAACCTTGGACTGTCTATGCTATCTTCTAGATTAATTGATGGATATGTTAGTTGAATGTTTTCAATGTATCTACTAACCCTATGTATTTTATTTTATGGCTAGACTTTGATAGGGTTTGTATATTCTTCAAAATTCCCTTGGGTTGTAAATGTTATCATAGGCTGTATATAGCTAGGCTTGCATCTCTGAGTTTGTTTCTGTATTCATTCAATATTAAGAAATTATTACTATAAACTAGGTCAATCGAGACCTGTTATGTATTGCTCACCTATTCTTTATAACTCTACTGACATATTTCTTTTGTTAGTAGAGACATGTTTAGATTATAGTATATTCAAATCATAGGAGCAAGATTAAAGAAATAAATATACTAATTAGATACCTTAGGGTATTACTTACAAACATAACTACTTTATAGATAAATTTATATACAAATAAAGTCATTAGGAATAAATTTTTTGAAAGCTATCTATACTTTTAAATCCAAAAATAAATAACTCATCTAAGACCTTTCAAGGCCTGCCATAATAAGAATATATTAATAGCAAAACTTTTCATTTAAATTATTAGTATCATAACCAAATAAACGAAGGAAGCATCGTGACCATCTATGTGGTCCTTTACAAATCTTTGATCATAATTCATACAAAAGAATTGAGAGTTCTATTTATTTCCATCTATACATAACCATAAACAAAATTTCTAAACTCATCAAACATTACCATAACCAAATTAAAATAATGCATCTTATACAGTAATCATAAACTATAAGGTAGCATCAAACTCATACTATAAACCTATGGATTTCAAACAGGAACATAAATCAAATCCTGTGGGCATGCAAGACCAGTTTCTTTTATTTATTAAAATATCACTCTTTACATTAAATAATCCAAAGAGTCAACCCCTATGGGGTTTCATTTGCATACACACTAAGGCCACACTATACGTAGTATGTATGTCGGCAACAATATTTATAAACCACTACCATGCTGCTAAGTAAAACTATGATTTTGCAACGGCCTCGGCCTCGGCCAACGTCTCAAATACACAGAGTCCATTTACCGATTAAATACAACAATGAATTTCATTGTGGTATTATAAACCCTGGATTCTACAAAAACCCATGAATTCATGGTATTAAACAACCAACAGATGCTACGCATAGCATTCGCCTAAGTCGCGTCCATGCCAAATATTAAATTGCACAGCAAGTATTAAAACCAACTACTCTGCTAACGAATAACCCCTACGCTATTCAGTAAATTATCTACAGTAATGAAATAAAACCAAGACTATCGTAGCCACATTGGGGAAGGCTCAAGCCATTCATGGCTTCGTCTTTCAAAACCCACATTGTTCACATTATAGCCATTAAAATATACATAACCCATAGAACTCAAACAAAGGAAAATGCCTATGTCCAAACCAAATTAATAAACCATAACATAGCTTACATTACAACAAAGTAAGCAAAACAACATAAGTCATTTATTAAAAATGCAAAGTATAAACATCATACACAATATGGTAAAGCAGTGTCTCCACACAGTCACTTTTGAAGCCAAAAACAAAGTCTACATGCATACCAATGGGCTATGGCACCATTGCAAGCAATGGTGCATCCCATGGATCAAAGGCCCAAACGAGTAAATCATTACAAACCCAAAATTTATACACAGAACCAGAGGGAGTCTGATTTCACTCCATGGCCAAAGCCATTAAAAAATTGTTCAAAATCCAAGTCTATAGTCATATGCCCGAAGGAGAATTTTAAAACCCCACATTGAAACCCATAGCATAAAACCCCAACTAAGCAAGAAATCTATACATAGTCTACCCAAGAGGGTTGAGTGGTAGTAACTAGAGAATTGCTCATAGGATTATCGTGGCCACGATTGCAAATGCTTGGAGCCAACAAAGTTGAAGCCACTCTTCTCGTCATTCCTTTTCAGCACCTGCAAACACAAGCGAAACATGGAATGAGAAGTATGGCTACATTCAGAACATTAAACCAAAACAATGTGTAGAGGTATGAACCAGAAGAATCATACCTCCTGGTCTGGAGGTCACCTCCATGGTCTTCTCCCTGTGAAGAGCCAAAGTTCTTAAACCCCAAATGAAAAATACAATACACAACCATCGTGTGCCCAAGCCCTATGCTTGGGGTTGTCATGCTCTCCCAAGAGAATTGAATGCATTAGCTGAAAACCATGAACACCATACCGAACACAATCTCCATAGTTTAGGTTTTGTTGCATTAATATGTATTTCCACTTCCCCCATGAAGGTTTAAATGCTGCTATCGTATGGTTTCTACCATACGTTATAGTTTCTCCACCCTTTTCCCATATCACCATTAACATGACAACGTATACTTATAACAAGGCATAATGTATTACAGTAATAATGCTTAAGCATATAGTCCATGTATGGCCTGCATTTTCCTTAAGTCAACTATAAGACTTATATAGTAATATAATGTAATCCACCATAGGGTTAAGGGAATTTAACATATGATGCTTAGGTTAAAAAATTAACTTAAAACAATAAAAGTAAGCACTAAGCTTATGCTTAGTAAACATGGCATATGTAATATGCCATGTTTTGCAATTTATCCTCGTAAGAAAATCAAGAACTGAATCTAGTCTGAAATGATAACCTGCATATATAAAAACCCAAGATAGGATTAATAGTTTTAATAAACTACACATAGAACTAAGTTAATACTAACATGTAAATGATAAATTACAATTCCATAAGGAAGCATAAGTACTGAACAAGAGCTTTAGCAGTAATAGTTAAATTGACACGAATAGTAATTATACCTGTTATAATTTAGAGTCAATAAAAGAACCAAATTCAACCAACAGTATGATCTTTAAGGTCACATATTTTTGTATTCTTTGAACAAGTTTTTGTCGCAAGCATGAACTGCATGTAAATAGGATATGTGCCTTAGTTCAGAGAACTAAGTAATCCTGCTAAAAAGTAAACACCTTTACCTCTCAAATCATCATAGGATAATGAGTCCCGCCACTCTGCCAACTTTGTTTCCACAAACAACGTTAAGTTAGGACTCCATAATTAACAAGTGTGACAATGCAGAAAGGTCAAAGCACATAAATCCAGTGATGACAGATAAGAGACAAAATGTAAACATAATACTAAGTAGTAAATAGCAGTACAACACCATAAGTAAAATACATTAAAAATAATGACTGAAAGTAAATGACAGAACGTAAGAACAACTTACGAATAAAAAGAGGTACATGAAGTGTACGATAGAGTTTCGTAAGAGAATAATGTTCTGTCTAAGTAGTTTTTACTAGCCTATATTTTTTTTTAGATTTTTGGGGACATTACATGGACTATTTATTATCTTTAAATAATAAATAATAATGGATGGAGCTTTTGTTTCTTCTTTCATCATTAATATTATTATTATATTTATTCTTTATACATCCCATGTATAAATTACATAATAATATAACACTTGTTAACATTTTTCTTTGGGCATCATATACCATGATCCCTAGACTTAATGACACTTCTTCATTAAGGTCAAATATGTAGATGGTTAAGTCTAATAGGCTAGGAAACTCTAAACATCATTGCATGTTGTATTTCCCTCGTATAACGTGGTAGTTCTTTAGTACTTGATGAGGATACAGAAATTCAAAATTTCATTTAATCACTTATAAATAAGTATGATGAGATCAATATTTTTCTCAAGTTGTTTTTACTCAGAAGTTATTAAATTGTTTTCAGTAACCCCTAGTGCTTACCAGAGCCCATACTCAACACTTTAACAAGGAGTTACAAATTTAGTGCAATTCCAGATCTCTTCGTTCAACTCTAATGCTAGGATGTAGTTACGCGATACACCTAGGGATAGAATGGCTAAGGATCCAATGCTCCAGAGCTTATGCTCAACATCAACAACTAGCTTACATCCAGTAAATAAAACAAATCATCATGTTCATATGCAGTGGGGTCTTCAACCCAATATATCAAAATAAAATATCAAATCAACATCATAGTCAATAGGCACATGCCTATAAGTGCTAGGTACAAAATTTGGGATATTACAATATATGATTAGCTATAGAAATCATATTACTATGCACCCAAAACATTGTTTGATTACTAAATATGGGATTTTTGGGCTGCAAAACATCACCATCTAGAGGACATGTTTGTCTCCAATGCATGTGAAGAGTGCTAGAAATAAACATGTTTCAAAGCTGCCCAATGGTATTTTTGTTGTTGAACATTTCTCAACAATGTAAATAAAACTCAATCACTAAGACCAAGAGACCCTACAAATGTACAAGTCTTTGTGAAAGGATTGATGGTGTAGTAGTTTCTTTTTCGATATAAGATACTAGATGACGAAACTGCAACAATTGAACCATTTGTGGATTTGATTTTGTATTCGTTGTTTAGGAGTGGCATAGATAGAGATGAATTTTTTTCTAATTGGTTAATGTAATGACCATTGAATCGTTGTCTAGAACAAGAGCCAAAATTAACCAAAACTCCATATTCTTTCGTTTGATTGTGTTTCCATTGTGAGATGAAATTGTTATCAGGCAACATATGACTCCAGCCTTTGCAAACCATTTTCAAACGGATAATCATCGATAAAGGAAACCAAAGAAAAACAATTTTAAGCATGTCTATTGGCAATGATTTCCAAATTGCAGGGACCATATCCATTTCTATAATACAAAATAAAATAATGTGTTAGCACATGGATTAATGTAAATATTCATTTATTTTAAAAAAGTGATAAAATACACTTTGTTTTTTGTTGTTGTAGGAATAAGTATAATTACAAATTGTTATAGTAAACGAAACCTATTTTTGCATTTTACTTGTAGTATTGAGCTACAAGATAAAATTACGAGATGTAAAGAAGATTGCAATAAAATACATACAACCCCCCAAAAAAACATCCCTAGTGCATATCTTTTGGTTAGTATAGAATTTACATATAGGTAACGATTACATGGAGGTATATAATATAAAAGGATCATCAAAATTCACATAAGATGCAAAATAAAACATGTTTTTGCATATTGTTTACATTCCATAACACTGTAACGACTCAACTCAGTTTGTAGGAAGAGGGAGTAAATCGTCGAATCCTTCCATGATTGGAGTGAGAGGGAATTTTTTTTAGACATTATAATATTGGTACACTGGTTATCTATTGTCATAGGCAATCGATGACTTCAGAGAAATGATCCTTCATCAGGTCCCACATGAGTAACCCTTCAAGTGTTGAGGTCATAATATATGAATGGAATTTGACCATACCTACACATCAGAATAAAACTTCTCACAGCTCGAAATGGAAGGTAGCTTCGACAATGTGTATTTATATGCAATGAAATATTTTCTAATAGGGTCCATATTAAATCTCTTCCAAATATCCAAAATCCATGCACCCCTTGAACTACACATGTATCAAGCCTCAAATCTATCATTTCACTTATGCACCATATAGTTGTACTACCATCGTTTACAAGACATATCAATTGGTTTTGATGTATGGTCAAACACATGGATCTTTTGATGCATCCTGTATGAATTGCATGACCAGCCCATTTGTTCAATCCAATGTCAAGTTACCACATAGTATAGGAATATAGAGCATCTTCCTCTGAAATGACTCTCATATGTAGCCAATATAGTTTTCCATTATAAAAAACTGAATCTTTGGTAGGTCTTGGGATGAAATCAGCTCCATCGATTTCTCTACAATCTCTATTCACATTGTTGTAGACAAAGAATTTTGAACCATCTTCGTTCTCTTCATGACGAACAACTATCCATCCGTGTTTTTGATCACCGACATTGCTTATGAGTGTGAAGAAACCAAGCACTTCTATTTCAATCACCCCTATATATTTAAAATGTCTTTTGATTGGGTTCATAATGTAATACTTCTTTTGACATAATAATGAACAAAACATCGATATCAAAATCATTGAACCAGCCGTGCATTCAATTGAATAATTATTTTTTGGACTGATAACATGCAGAAAAGATGTATGTCCTATACAATTGATAAATTTATATAGTATTTCAATTTGGTATGTTCTCCATACTTCAACCAAAAACCCAACTTTGGTTATGTGATTGTTTAGCCATGAAGTTGTAAATGTTGGTTGCCATAATAGTTCATGGAAATATTTATAAATTGATGCTAACTGGATCAATGTCGATAAAGGAACCCACAAAAGGATCATTTCAAATATCTCCAATGAAAATAAACTCCATATGGCAAGATTCATTTCTGGCTATATAAAAAAACAATGAAAAAATGGAAGGAATATTATTTTAATACTTTTTATAGATGCAACTAAACTTCATTTATTGACATTAAGCAACATCTATGTGAAATAAAAAAATTTATCTACCAATTGCATTATTGAGGTCATTGACATGTCCTTTATGAGTATAACATCCAAAAATTGATGTTAGATTGATAAAGGACATGCCAATGATATGTATTCTATGTCTCTAACATCTAATAATGGATTTCTAAATGAGATGCCTCAACTATTCATTTATCACATGCACACATATTTCAAATTTCGTATATTAAATAAATTCAAAAGGACGAAGGTATGCATGTTATATAAAATTGAGTCCAATTGTGTTTGTGGTTTACTACTGTTTTATAAATTTCAGTCCTACATCCAAATATGTTTTTGTTTTACCACATATGCTTCATTTACTAGCATTAGTCGACATCTACGTGAAATAAAATTTGAACTATCATTTTCATTTTTCTCACTATTATAAATGTTGAGGTCAATGACATGTCCTTTATCAGTCTAACATCCAAAATTGGATGTGCAAGAGGGGCCTCACCAATTGGTTCAACACATGTCTCTTGACTCCTGACATCACGACACATATCTCTCAAATCATATTCATAAATTTATAATTTATGAATACAATGCGATTGTGAATTTAGTTCTTGTGAAAAAAACAAAAATTTATTTTTATTCATAAAGTGCAAATTTGACCAAATCGAATTGTGAAGCATAAACCATCAATATATTATCATGTAGTCACAATCTTACATGGAAAAATTACCAAGCACGAATATAAAAAATTCATATTTTATCAATTTAACATTTGGCTAATACATATGCCTAAGTCAATATCTCTACATAGTATTTTGAAAAAAAATTACCTAAAATAAATAGGTAAGAGAATATGAATATATATATATATATATATATATATATATAATTAATTGTTGTTGTCTTGCATTTCTAATTTGGTCGATAAGTTTTTCCTGTTGAGCTAAGGCTTCCTAAGCTCTCTCCAACTCTTGTCTTGTTCTCGCTATATTTAGTACTAAATTGAATAGTTGCGAATATATGGAATTCCGAGTCCCAAAACCGTTGGGAAAATTTGGTTGGATTTGTTGCGGTAGTGTCGTGTTTCTTTCAAATTCTAAAATCCGATGTGCATGAACAATAATGTTTATCAGTTTACATAGTGCTTCGCAGTTTAACTCTTTACTATAATATTAATTCAAAGTTTAACATACACACGCCACATATATATTGAGAGAGAAAGATAAAGAAAGAGGAAAGAGACTAAATAACATATATTTATTTGATATCGATTGAAAAAAATCAAGTTTGAAACTATATGTAAAAACTATTGTCATTCTATTAAAAACAATAACAATCTCCATTAAAGGTAATACACCAATATCATAAATTTGAAAAAAATAAGTTTTTTAAGTTAAGAGTACTTATGTTTTTTTAATTCAAAACATATATATCTATATATAATCATATTTAAGTTATATATATATATATATAATAAACTATCACCATTCCATATAATATATAATATATAATAAACCGTTATGATAAAAACAAAACATTGTTAAAAAAATTAATTGACTTACTATACTTAGAGTTCAAAACAATCATTTTTAAGTGTTTACATAATTACTGCAATGATGTCTTAGTGTAATATAAATCTAGAAATTGCATATTATAATCACTCACATAGGGAAGGACATAAACGAAAGGAGATATAAGTTAGAGGTTGGGTGGTCAAAATCAAGCCCACTATGTGGGAAGAACTTTAAAAGAAATATACCTTCAAGAGTCAATAAACCAAATGGAATCTTATCACATATAGATAAACTATTGAAATTGTTTATCTCTTCACAATTAATTTGGCAAGGGACACACGTAAAATTATGTAATATATAATTGTTGAAAAAAAATCCCTTAAGAGTCATTAAACCAAATGGATGCTTTTGAGAGATATAGTGATGTCTTCTAGTGTAAGACAAATCTACAATTTGAAATTAATAATAACTAAACCTAAATCATAAATAATATTGAAGACAATTAAAAATTAAAGACACAATTTAAAATCTCACATCATAACCCTAATATAAAGACACAATTTTATATCTCACATTATAACCCATGGATGGGTAATTAATAATAATGTTTTTCTTCTCATTTTTAAGTGTTTACATAATTAATGCATTGATGTATTAGTGTAATATAAATCTAGAATTTGTATATTATAATCACTCACATAGGGAAGGGCATAAACGAAAGAAAATATAAGTTAGACATTGGGTGTTCAAAATCAAGCCCGCTATGTGGTAAGAACTTTAAAAAAAAATACCTTCAAGAGTTAATAAACCAAATGAAAGGTTATCACATATAGATAAACTATTGAAATTGTTTATTTCTTAACCATAAATGGGTTTATTTTCATTTACTTAAAATACTAAGGTGAAAAAGATTCAAAGTTCATATTATCATATTAGAATACTTTCTTTCTTAATAATGTATAAGACTATATATATATATATATAGTAAGACAAATCTAGAATTTGAAACATATTTAATGGCACATATGGAGTCTAAGATGGGATATGGAAGGGCATAAACCAAAGGAGATATAAGTTAGAGGTTGCATAGTCTCTCTCTCTATACCTTCAAAAATTAATTGAATTATTATACTTAGAGTTCAAAACAAACATTTTTAAGTGTTTACATAATTAATGCATTGATGTCTTAGTGTAATATAAATCTAGAATTTGCATATTATAATCAGTCACATAGAGGAGGGCATAAACGATATATATATATATATATATATATATAAATAAGTGTTTACATAATTAATGTATTGATGTCTTGCTCTAATATAAATCTAGAATTTGCATATTATAATCACTCACATAGGGAAGGGCATAAACGAAAGAAGATATACGTTAGAGGTTGGGTGGTCAAAATCAAGGCCACTATGTGGGAAGAATTAAAAAATATATATACCTTCAACAGTCAATAAACCAAATGGAAGCTTATCGCATATAGATAAACTACTGAAATTGTTTATCTCTTTACAACTAATTTGGCAAGAGACAAGGGACAAATTATGTCATGTATAATTGTTTAAAAAAATCCATTAAGATTAATTAAACCAAATGGATGCTATTGAGAGATAGAGTGATGTATTCTACTGTAAGACAATTCTACAATTTGCAACTAATAATTACTAAACCTAAATCATAAAATTAAGATTAAAGACAATTAAAATTTAAAGACACAATTTAAATACTCACATCGTAACCCTAATATAAAGACACACTTTAAAATCTCACATCATATCCCATGGATGGGTACTTAATAGTAATGTTTTTCTTATCATTTTTAAGTGTTCACATAATTAATGCATTGATGTATTAGTGTAATATAAATCTAGAATTTTCATATTATAATCACTCACATAGGGAAGGGCATAAACTATATATATAAGTGTTTATATAATTAATGCATTGATGTCTTAGTGTAATATAAATCTAGAATTTGCATATTATAATCACTCACATATGGAAGGGCATAAACGAAAGGAGATATAAGTTAGAGGTTGGGTGGTAAAAATAAATCCCACTATGTGGGAAGAACTTTAAAAAAACTATACCATCAAAAGTCAATAAACCAAATGGAAGCTTATCACATATAGGTAAACTATTGAAATCGTTTATTTCTTAACCATAAGTGGGTTTATTTTCATTTACTTAAAATACCTGAGGTGAAAAAGATTCAAAATTAATATTATTATATAATAATGTTTTCTTTCTTAATAATGTATAAGACTATATATATATATATATATATATAGTGTAAGACAAATCTAGAATTTGCAAGATATCTAATGGCACATATGGAGTCTAAGATGGGATAGGGAAAGGCATAAACCAAAGAAGATATAAGTTAGAGGTTGCATAGTCT
>LPNX010498031.1:45757-62099 GCA_001517045.1 Pseudotsuga menziesii
CCTTTTCTGATTTTTCTGCTTTTTCTGCTTTATCCTGCTTTTCTATGGATAAGATAAAAGCTAGTCAACTAGGAAACTGGGTGCTTTTGTTTCCAACCCATCCTCCATTAGTTTTTCTCCATTTTATAGGATTAGCATGTTATTTCCATCTCCTTGACAACTCACTCATGCTTTTTCCAACTCGTGAGGTCCTTGATAGATTTAGCAAGTGCTTTATCCACCTATGGGGGTTTGCTATATTTGGGTAAGTCAGCCTTTTTGAGCTTTATGAGTTGTTTCCATACAATTCGAATTTCCTATGAGGGAAGATCTATTTATGTACTCTATTATTCATAATTATTCAAAGGAAGGATACACACAATATTCATCTCTTCATTCATGTGATTCAGTCTCTTTTCTTCTCTCTATTTTTCTGTGTATGCTTGTGAGAATTCTTAGTAGCAAGATCTATTTCTTATGCTTCTTCTTAGAATCATTGCACATAGCATTGATCTATTATTTCTACATCTTTCTCAGTCAAGTTTGCAGAAAGGCACAATTTTGACTAAGTTATTCGCTCTAATACATTGTATTAAAACTTCCAACCTCATAAAGAAACCTAGATTTCCCATTGTGTTTGGATAGGGCATTGAGAGTTTTACTCCTTTAGATCCCAACTATGGTTCTAACGTATGCTTCTGAAATTACAGAGGAGCCTTATTAGGATGTATATTCCTATACACAGGTATTGAAATGAGTTTTCTGAATTATTTTATTTTATCCTACATATTGTACAAGTGCATGGCTAATTATTTTTGTTTTGCAGTGTGAACCATATCTTGCAGCGCCTCTTGACTAAGATATTTTCTCTAATACATGTCTAATACACTGTATTAAAACGTCCAAACTGGTAAAAAAACCTAGATTTCCCACTGTGTTTGCGTAGGGAATTAAGAGTTTTAGTCCTTTAGATCCCAACTATGGTTTTGAGTAGATGTTTCTTGTATGGGTCTAACGTATGCTTCTAAAATTACAGAGGAGCCTTATTAGGATGCATCTTCCTATACACACATATTGAAATGAGTTTTCTGAATGCTTTTATCTTATCCTGCATATTGTACAAGTGCATGGGTAATTTTTTTTTTGTAGTGTGAACCCTATCCTTCAACGCCGCTTTAAAATGGAGGGAATCTTCTGGACCGGTTACAGAAGCACAAGTGTAACCCTGCTAATAGAGGTAGGATAATGGAAACATAATGAAATAGAGAGTAAGGAAAATAGAGAGTTAGGATAATGGCACGATAATGAAATACTATTTTCTATGTTTCTTAGGGATTCTTTTGGACCGATTACAGAAGCACGAGTGTAACCATGCAAATAGAGATGTAGGATAATGGAAACATAATGTAATAGAGAATCAGGATAATAGACAGTTAGGTTAATGGCACGATCATGAAATATTGTTTTCTATGTTTCTTTGCAGATATGTATAGAACACAGAAATATTGTTTCCTATGTTTCTTTGCAAATATGTATAGAATAAAGAAATATTGTTTAAACCTATAAATTATTTCTTATGCTTTTACTAAGAGTCTATATAGTATAACAAAATTCTATATTTTAGGCCAAGCTAATCTATAAAAAGGATGTTGCACACATAATTGTGAAAGTAAATGGCAATGGATAATTGTTAAAGTAAATGGCAATGGAGAAACCTTTTATTGCTGCAATACTGCACAGGAATCTGAAAGTAATTATTAGTTAAACTAATAGCACATTGCAACCAAATATTTCTCATGTTCATCCTTGAAAATACAAAAAGAAAATACATTTACCTGATAATTACGTGCTTGGTTGTTCGATGCTAGATGATTACTTCTAAGATGTCATTCTTCTTATACAACCTATTAACCCATGCGTTATGAAGAAGATCCATTGGATCTTATTAACCCACGCGTCGCATCATGAAGTAAAGTTAGGGGATCCTATTAACCCACGCGTCATGAAGCAGAGCCATGCGTGTTCATAACCCATAACGAACTATAACTGAACTCTAACTGGTAAGTTGATCTAACAGAAAAACTCCACAAACTCAAATTGCAGACAAGTGATAACAAACTTTTAACACCAATACATTTAACCCTAACTAACAGATTCTGTAGACGCGAGTTCGATCACAACATACAACTAATCTTAAACACACTACTAAATACGCTAGTTTAAATATCAGACTACGATCAAATAGATCCCAGCTGTACAATTGTCAACTTTTGGTGAATCTTGATGATTTGTTTGACCAAGTCCAAGTCCCAAAGATATGAGATATATACCCCTATCAGCTTAATTATTTCAAAATCATTTATATTATTTCCATTTATATATTTTGAGAATATGAAATATTATATTTAATTATTTCAAAATCATTTATATTATTTCCATTTAAAAATATAAATGAATTACAATTTTTAAATGAATTATAAAGATGTTTTTTATTTTTAAAAAAATGATATATAAATTTATGTTTTTTAGTTAATAATTAAATATGTGTATTTATTTATTTCATATTTTTTTGAAGTTACTCCAAATCCAATATTTCTGTTATTAAATATATATTTTTTTATATTGTAATTTAATAAATATAGTTTTAATTTATTGATAACAATTTAACCACGAATATAAATATGTTATTATTTATATTATTTATATTATATTATTTTGATATTTTGTCTACACTTTCCTCAAAAGTTTTTGAAATTGTCTAATACAAGTATTTGAAAACTTTAAAATTATTTATACATTAAAAAATATAATTTAAGTCATAGAAAAATACAATTTAACTCATGATTTATAGAGAGATTAAATAATAATAATGAGGAAAAATTCATATCGTATTTATAATATGTAGTCTGATTCCAATTTTAATTAGAAAATTTTGTCATGACAAAGAAATTAATTTTGTAAATTAATAAATAACCTTTTTCTTAAAAAGGATCATAATTTTTTTTATAATAAGACTTCATCTTTTCATATAATGATAATGATGATGATTAACATCCAATGAGTCCAACTTTGGTCTATGAGACCTTAATTGTCATAATTTAGTTGCCTACATTATATGAAGTTGGGGTTGATCCCTAAAAGATAGTATTCACTCCATCAATATAGTGAGTCATTGTTTGTTTCGAGAAAATTATGAAGTCTTTGTAACACCTACAAATATTAAATAAAAACAATAAATTGCATGCAATACTTCAATACTTTCTTCGCATATTTCTCATGATTTACTTTTCTAAGTTTTAATACTTGTATCATGATTGTTTACGACAATTTCTGTTGATTGTGACACTAACTAGCTCCTTTCGAAACCTCTAGTCATGTCCACATATGTGATGTTTTTTGTTTTACCTATTCTTCAATGTTTACTTTTTTTATGAGGGCTTAAACTAGCCCAAGGCATGGGGATACTATCCATAGTCCTGAACCCCTTATGTACTATGTTGGTTAAATGATAATTAAAAAGGCTTTAGGCCATGCCATAGTCTAAGCTATGGTGTGTGGTGATCTCCCCTTTAAGTGTAAGGTCCTTAGGGTTTGTAAGGAATATGGTACCACCATATGGTGACCTTTTGTTATATTAATAAAGTTGTGAAGGTTTCAAAGATAATGCTTTGGCACAAGAAACTATATGGTGCGTGATTATGATATGCTATACCATATGACCCATGATTGGTTATGTTTCTTGGCATGTTTGTTTTACACTATGGTTTTTGGCATAAGTATTTTATCCCACGGTTGCAATGTAATAATATTCTTGGCTTAGCAACCATTGGCATTACATGCCATGGTTCCAATGATGTGAAGGTTCTTGACATAATACAAACAGCAGGAATTACATGCCATGGTTCATATAATATGTAGGTTCTTGGTATACGGGTTAATATAAGGTTTTGTATGCAATGATTATAACTAATGATTATGTTGGTCGAGTGTAACACTTCAGTTTTGACCCCATGGTACTGAATTTCACATGATGTAAATATTGTGTTTAATCGTGGTGTGAAGCTAAAGGAAAATGCCCCAGCATGGATTTAGTATTTTATGTATCGACGATTAAAATCGATGCCGATGGTTTATGAGCTATCCAGACATGATATCCTTGAGACATCATGTAAAATGAAAATTAATAAAAAATACCACAACTAGCTATGCACCGCAACGTTAAAGAGATGGGGGCATGATTTCACAACAACAAGGAATAGGGAGGGGGAAAAGTGAAAAGTGAAATGTCTAAGGGGAGAACCCATAAAGTGGTCAACTACCCATTTTTTATTTTATTCCCAGTCATCTAAAGTTTGTAAAGGAAGTTATTGCCTTGGGATGGGAAGGGTATGGAGGTCAAATTCGAATTGGAGAAGCCATTAGTGTTTGGGAGACGTGTTGTTGACTTGTGGGGCAAGTAAATGCTTGGGAAGGAATTTCCAACCCATTAGGCACCCATGTATTTCATTATTTTTACCCATTCTCACTCATGTGGGCTCTCTCACGTGGCAGGAAGGGTGATCAGCTCACACCTTCATGATTTTATAATTTCCCCATGTTTATCCATGGTTGGGGAAGTTGTTTTTGTGATGTTGAGTTCCTGTGGAGGAGAGATTCGCATTTCAGTGTTTGATGGGGGTTGTTTTTGTCTCCCTCATGATTTGGGCCATTTTCTTCATTTTCCCATGCTTAGAGTTTGTTTTCTGTGTTGCTGGGAGAATGGGAAGGCATGGGCCACGATTTTGTGGTTTGAGGTGGGCATTTTTCCTTTGTGAGAAAGTTGGGATCTTCCCTCACATTTTGTCTACATTTTCCTCACTTTATCCATGCTGGGAAATCTGTTTAGTAGTTTTTGTGTGCATGGCATGAGGAAATTCATGATCTATGGGTTTGGGGAGTTCATTTTTGCTCTCATGGTTCCATGGACGTTTTCCTAGATTTAGATCTATAGTATGAGGGTTTGTGGAGGTCATTTTGACTCAATAGAGCCATTGAACATTTTGATGGAATTGTATTGTTCACTTAGGGTGTTTTTCCAATTTCCTTTTATGTTTTTGGGTTCCAAGATTCTACATTTGGCACTTACCCAACAATGGTGTTTTGTTGTTGGGTGCTTTGTTGTGATGTCTTGGAAAAGTAAGTCCAAGGAACCATCTGTTGATTGGATGAATGTGTGTTTGATGTATGGTTTTTCTTGGTTGAGTAAGTCCAAGGACCCCTCCATGTTATTTGCTTGTTTCCTTAATAGTGTATGAAACCCAATGATGTGTTGGTTTGAATGTAAACATATGGTTTTGGCTATGTGTGAGCTTGTTGTTCCCTAGTGCCTTGTGGAATCATGCTCAGCTCGGGGGTGGAAGTGATGCTGAGAGATTGATGAGCACATTGGCCTATGGTTGGGTGGAATGTTGCAGTGACATAGCTAGTTGTTGTTCAGCTTCTTTTCAAGATAAATATTCCTTTGTATTTGATTTCTACAACTTTATTTATGTTAATGAATTATGACAGACATGATGAATGATTTCAATGAATGTATTTTGATTCCCCTGTATATTGCATTAGGAATCTATGCATGTTTCTAATTCAATTCGATTTTATTATATGTTCATGGGATATCTTTCCCATTTGACAGCAACATCCTAATCGCATCCTCTCTGTCGTCGGTATGAGGGGTGGGGACGTGGCATCGATATTTTATGATACTTTTTCCTTGGTTTAATTTGGAATTATAACACATGACCTATCTCCGAGTTGACATCACAACCAGGTATTTCATGCTAATACATGGATACATTTCCACTGTCCATCTTTTTATATGGAAGCTAGGATGTGTACCGTGGCTTAATGTGCTTGGAAACTTGTCTGAAGCCTCATTTTTCATGTTGGTTTGTGTGGGAAGGAAGATCCATGCTATGATTAGTTTGTGGTGGAAGTGTACAGGTGGTTTTGATCTTTTTGTATGGTTGTAAAGAGCCAAAGGGATCTTCCCTATTTACTGTGGAATGTATGGGTTGTTGATTATTTTGTGTGGCCAGCTAGAGTCATAGAGATGTGTTCTATTTACTGAGTTATGGTGTTGTAAGATATTTCTTCCTAGTTTCTGCAAGTGTTAACAACGTGTTATTTTCATCCTTCTCGAGGTGTTACTGGGTTTCTCAACTTTCTTGATGGACCGTAGAGCATAGTTTGTGCCATGACCTTGCTTGCCACAAATTTTCCTTTCACGTCTTTCTCGTTAACAGTTAAGGGTTTTAAATGAATTTTAAATGTTGTACTTTCACATTGAAATGATTTAGCATTTATACTAATTGAGTTTTTCTTTGTTTGTGTTGCAGGAAAAGGAGAGATAAGGGTGCTTCAGAGGAGCCGACTTCTGGCCCTCTTTGCAAAAACGCTAAGGTAAGGTTGTGTTCCACATTTTTTCCTCTATTTAATTTAATTAAAAAATGTTTATTTTTTCTGAATGTAATGATAATGTACATGTTAAGGCGTTGGAAAGGGAGGTGATAGGGTCACCTCCTCCCATGCCAGCATTTCCAAATGCCCACGTAAGCTCGGCTCCACCCTAAAACAAAATTTTGATCTTGTTTTAAAGTTTCGAACAGTCTACTGACCAAACCCTATTGTGGTTGCAGGTCACATTGGATAGGGGCCATGAGGTTTCGAATGGTAGATACCAATGTTTGTTAAGATAAGTCTTTGGTTTTTATTACCTGCATTTTGCAAAACCCTTCTTTGACATTGTAGTCATTGCTACAACACTGTATATATTAGAAGTTCTATAATATTTTTGGTTTAGATAACCCTCGCGGGGTTTGGATTCCATTTGAATGGTCTTATTCTCATTATTTTTTAAATGCTCATATTTCAAAAAGAATGGAAGCCATCAACAATGGTCTTACAACCACTTCTTAATATACGTTTTTGAATTACTAATAATGATTCTTGGCGTTCGGCTCTCTGATTCCCATAATAATTTTTGTTTTATATTTATTTGTATTATGTTTAATTAAAAACAAATGCTTTCATAATCTATGGTCTTATGACCATGAATATAGTGATTTGTTTGTTGCTATAATACTGCATTCATTTGGTGAATATAATGGATGTGTTTGAAAGTTATACCAAGTATTTTCCTGTGTGTAGATAGCGATAGCCAGGATATCGAATTATGGCCCTATTTTTACATTGTTTAGTTGAATTAATAAAAAAATGAGACCCATAAGGTCTGCGATTTCCTATACAAGAGATGGAATTTGATTTTGAGCAAGGCTCGGCTGCCATTAATGATGAATTAAACACCGATCCTTGGGAAAATGAAATCTTGCTTTCACATTTGTAACAACTAGAGTGTAGGCTCGAACTGTGTAATATCCTAAATTTTTTACCTAACACTTATGGGCATGAGCCCCATTTATTATGATGTTACCATGATGTTTTATTTTGATATACTGGGTCAAATACCCCACTACATATGAACATGGTGATTTGTTTGATATACTAGGCATAAGCCAATTGCATATGATATAACCCAAAACATAATTTACAAAATACACAGAGTCGGTCGAGATCTACCGAGGCCCTTTTCATTGAACATAGAACCCATGAAATAAATCCCATTACATTTCAAGCTCATGCCTGAAGGAAAATTAAAACCCCAACCAAATAAAACCTCAAATCCTCTCGCATTACAAAACGTAGAGAATCATTTAAGTTATAGTCAAACCCCAACCCAAAACGAATCCATTGAAACCAGACTCAAGCAAATTTGACCTACGATGAGTGACAACCCAATCATAACCACAAAGCTAAGAGGGGATAAGTAAATACTTGTACAATAGGCCTATCGAAGGGTATGGTTTTTCCCATTGCATTTCCCAAGAGCTACAATCCACACCTATTTTCACCACCCTGTAACCTGCAACCACCGACATAAACTACGATGTGAGAAGTATGAATGATATTCAAACAATACAAGCAATTTATGTTATGAAACAAGAACACCATAATACCTTCCTGCTAATCCATCACGATCGCCTTCATTGACCAACGCGGGAGTAGAGCACAAGCAGCAAAGCTACGAATAATCCAAAACAATGACTGAACCAAGGCTTAAGTTGGGCTCCCACCTTTCCCAAGGCACATTTATGTCACCACCCTCACCCCCAATATCATTTACAAAAACCCACAACTCCATAGTTTTGGTCACAATATTAAACCCTGTCCCAAAACCATTGCAAATTACATAAACCCATACATGCATCAAATAACTTAGGAGTTATGAAATGTTTAAACCAAGGTTTTTGTAATTATATTAACAACATTAAAACCATATTAAAACCATATAGTAAGAATATGTTAGGGAATGAATAAAGTCATAAGCATTTACACCATGGTAAATAAGCATCACATAAATAACAAGTTCGTGTCACGCAAATAGTAAGTGCGATAGTGACCCCGTCACTATCATAAAGTATGTAATGATAATAATAACAATTAGTGTAATGTCACTAGGATAGAGCGACAAATGTGAGCACTAGGGACCAAATGATCAGCACTTTCTGTTAAGCTTTATAAACCGGTTTCCATTGCCAAGTATACCTTCACGCAAATGCAACAAGAATGCAAATTAATTCAACAAAACTAAGTAAGCATGATGTGACAAGTAGAAACTATTACCTCCTAGGTGGTTACAAGTGAAACTAGTCCTACCACTCTACCCCTTTATCCATTAACAAGGTCAAGTTAGAATCATGTATATGACAATAAGCACATGTTATAAAAAATGAAGTACGTAAATAGATAACTAAATTCCCCATCGATTCTTAACCATAGTACAAACAGTAATCAACATCACAACAACGTAAGTAACATATTAATAACCGCATCGATAAATATGGAAGCAAGATGTAAGAATAACTTATGACAATACAGTAGTACAAACAGAGTACGACACATTCCGCAAAGTTCAATTAATGTCCAGCATAGGTAGTTTTTACTAGCCTAATAAATAAAAAATTATTTTCAATTTTTGGGGATAGTTCAAGTGGTATTAGAGCCGCATTTCAACACTAAGAGACCTAATGGGCATACCAGACATTCGTTGCAAGGAAAATAAAGTATGTTTTTAAATTTTGTTAACTAACAGAATTTTTCCTGTTATTAAAATTTCCAATTGTAGAAATGTTCACAGAACATTTCAAATCATGAACACTGAAGAAGATAACAGCTGGAAAGGGAAATTGAATACCCCCACCCAAGAAGCAGAATAGGTGGTGGAATTGAATTATGATGTTATGAAAACCATAGAAAGTCTTGAAGAAGACTTGCAAAGTTTCAAAGATGGCAATCTGAATGAAAGAAAGGAACAACAAACAATCAATAAAGCATTGCTTAGAAATATGATGGGAGGAATCCATTAGGGGGAACCCACTCAATCCACAAATAGGTTCAAGAAGGAACCTTATCATAAACAGGCCAGCAGCCCAAGAGAATAAGGAAAAGAGGAACATACCCCTGAATCTACAGAAGGAGAATATCATAGTCATTCCGGTGAGGACTCTCTTTCTCCATATATAAAGAAACAAATAAGTGATGAAAATCTCCAGAGGGAGTTCAGAAAAATAAGATCCCCAACCTATGGAGGAGAGGTGAACATGGGGGAGAAAGCTAAATAATGGTTGTTGGGTATGAGCAAATATTTCTGAGGTCATAACTACTCTAGCGAAATGAAGGCTCGACTGGACATCTATAATTTAAATGGAAGAGCAACAACATGGTGGAGAGACTTGAAACATACTGAGAAAGAGGAGGTAAGAGAAATATGCTTGAATAAATTCCGCAAGATCTTTCAAGAAAAATATATGTTAGAAAGATTCTTCAATAGAAATGTGAAAGAGTTTTACGAGTTACGTATGGGATCCATGACTATGGATGCTTTTATTACCAGATTTATAGATCTGTTACATTATGTACAATACATCAAGGATGAAAAGGTAAATATCCATCAGTTTTTAGGATGTCTTCCTCCCAAATTTCGGGAAAGGACTGAGTTTGACATGCCTAAAACCTTGGACACCACACTACACAAAGCTAGGATTCGCTATGAGCATGGACAACTAAGGAAAGAGAACATGAAAATAAACAAAGACAAGTCTGAGAACTTCTCTCACAACCAAAAACCGAGGCTTAACTGAACCCTATACAGGAAAAAAAACAACATTTTTCCAGGGAGCAAGAGCTTCAACAAATCAGGTGCAAATCCATATGTACCAGCTCCAAATGTTAACAAGCTAGTAGTAGTAGGGGGAGCCAATCCTACCCTGCTACAGATCAAATGTTGGAAATGCAGCAGGCCTCATTATGCCCAAGATTGTAAGAACAAGACCAATGGGGTCTTGCACAAATTACAAAAAGAACCAATGGTAGAGGACATAGCTGGAACACCACAGATATATGCGACCTTGGTTGGTAGACAGGAAGACCACATTGCCACCATGGTTGAGATAGAAGGTAATATCTTAAACTCTTATATTTCAATACTAATTGACCCCGGTGACTGCCGGAGCTATGTATCTCCTAAAATTGTTGGTGTATGTAAACTAGGCAAAGAAAAACATGATAAACCTTGACTGGTAAAATTAGCCACAAGTACGAAAAAAGTTTCGAAAATAGTTAAATATTGTGAGGTAAACCTAAATGGTTTTCTTACGAAAGTAAACTTGAACATCCTACCTTTGGGATCATATGACATACTTATCGACATGGACAGGTTGGAACCACACCATGTCATTCGCGATTGCTTACACAAGTTAATATTGTGTACAAATAGACAAGGGATTCAAGTGAAGATTCAAGGCATACCAAAGAAATTTTCGGTAAGGAAAATATCTTCCTTACAAGAAAAGAAGTGCATTAGAAAAGGTTGCAAGTTGTTTGCAGTAAATATCCGAGACATAGAGGATGAAAGAGAACAACACATAGAGGAATTTCTTGTTCTTGTATAATTCGAAGACATATTCCCTGAAGAAATCCCTGGATTACCTGTGAAGATATACCTAGACGTTTCCATAGAACTGACACCAAGATCAGTTTCAGCTTCGAAAGCCCCTCACCGCATGAGTGCACCAGAGTTGGTGGAACTAAAACTGCAGTTGCAGGATTTGATAGAAAAATGATATAGCCAATCAAGTGTGTCCCCTTGGGGAGCACCGATACTTTTCATAAATAATAAATATGGTATGATGCAGATGTGCATCAATTGCCGTGATCTTAACAAAATGACTATCAAGAACCGATATCCACTCCCTAGGATCGATGAATTGTTCGATCAAGTAGGAGGAGCCAAGATATTTTCAAATTTTGACCTACAATCTGGATACCATCAGGTACAGATTAGTGATGATGATATTCACAAAACTTCCTTTCATACAAGGTACAGGAACTACAAGTTTGTAGTAATGCCATTCGGGTTTACCAATGCACCCACAAACTTTATGTGTATGATGAACAGTATATTCAGTAAATATATGGATAAGTTTTTTTGGTCTTTTTAGAAGACATCCTAGTTTACTCTAAGAGTAAAGAGGAACACGAGTAACACCTTCACATAGTGCTATGGGTGTTATGAGAACACCTTCGCATAGTGCTATAGGTGTTACGAGAACACCATCTTTATGCCAAGTTTAGTAAATGTGATTTTTACAAACCACAGATACAGTAGTTGGGTCACATTATCTCAAAGATAGGGATAGTTGTGGATCCAGAAAAGATTAGAGCCATAGAATACTTGCCTACCCCTACTAGTGTCACCGACATTAGGTCCTTTTTGGGATTAGTTGGATATTATCAAAAGTTCATTGAGAAATTCTCGAGAATAGATTGTCCCATGGCCTCTTTGCAGAAGAAGGAAAATAATTTCTTATGGATGACCAAGTGCGTGGAAAGTTTTCAAAAGCATAAGAAACTTTTGACGACCACATCAATACTACGAATTGCGAATCTCGATGGGGATTTCATTGTTTGAATGGTTGCAAGCAAGGAAGGACTTGGAGGACTCCTCTTGCAGAACGATTATGTGATCTTTTATGAATCACAAAAGTTAAAAGAACATGAATAGAGCTACAACATGCACGATCTTGACTTAGCAACCATTATCCATGCCTTGCAGATGTGGAGGCACTACCTCATGGGAAGGAAATTCCTTCCAAAATACAGACAATATGAGTCTGAAGTATTTATTCGAGAAGTCGGATTTGAATGCTAGGCAAGATAGATCGTTGGCTTTCCCTAGTGAGTACCATTTCTATATAAAGCATATTAACGGGAAGGAGAACAAGATTGGTGATGCTTTGAGTTGACGAACTCATATGATATATGAGGTGAATTTAAGTTGAACTGATTCGTATTTGCACAAGAGGATTAGAATGACCAATAGAGTTGACCCTTTTTATGTATAAATTCTCAAGAAAGTCCAAGAGGATAGGTTGTTTCAACAACAAAAATAATACAAGGTAGAAGAAAGAGGACTGCTATGGTCCAAGGAGAGATTGTATGTTCCAAGAGGAGGGGACATTCTATCCGGCATCCTACAAAATTTCATTAGACACCCTACTTAGGGAATCTGGGATATCAAAAGATGATATCCACAGTTAAGAGAAACTTTTTTTGGCCTAATTTAAAGGCCGACAATGCGTTGTTTATCGTGAAATGTCAGGAATGTTAGCTGGTCAAAGCTGACCATCAGCATCCTTTAGGATTGCTGCATGTAGTGCTCTGTCTGCCGGGCAGAGCACTCAGTCAATCCTTAAGTCGGTCCTTAACAGAAAAAAAAAAATATCCTTTTCTTTATCAGATTTTACATTTAATTTTGCACAGNTTATGTACACTTTAAATGCTTATAAATATATATTTGTAGCCAGTTTTTGAGTTTTTATCCTGAATTTTCTACTCTGGTTTTGAAAATTTTATATATCAATTGTGAGCCCTCTGGTTCCAGATTTGGAACCATGGCTCTGATACCATTCTGTAGTGCTCTGTCTGCCGGGCAGAGCACTCAGTCAATCCTTAAGTCGGTCCTTAACAGAAAAAAAAAAAAATATCCTTTTCTTTATCAGATTTTACATTTAATTTTGCACAGTAAAAGATAGTTTACTAGAGAAATACCTCGAATTTATTATTTGCTCTTGAATCCTGTTGCTCCTGCTCCAGCTCCTGTTCCTGCTTATCCCTCTCCTGCTTCTAACCTGCTCCTGAGAAAGCCTTATTGCCGGCTCTGATTTTCCACCCTGCCGACCAGCAGGTTTGCTGGCCCTAGGAAACCAACGGGTTTCCTAGCCCCCGAGCCCACGTNGACAGGTTTCCTAGCCCCCGAGCCCACGTACCAAGAAAATGGATAGCAACCTCCTTTCCTCCGAGTTCAAATCTGACTGAGTAAATTTCCCCAAAATTTTCTCCTTTCCTCTCTGTTCTTTCATAAAATTTCTTCACTCCCCGTTCTCCGTAAAAATTCCTCTCCCGTTCTTTCTTCAAAATTTTCCTTATACCTCCTTCCTCCACCGCCTTTTCTTCCACCGCCCTTTCTTCCACCGCCCCTTTTATTAATTTCAAGTTATTCTTATTCAATGTATTTGAATTTTCGATTGACAGGTGTTAGTTTCTTTGAACGGTATTTGTTACACATGTCCTAGCATTTTTACTTATGTGGATTGCTCAAGATTATATTGAGCGGTAACTTAATGGTTTTGCAAATTATGTTTATTATTTATTAATAACTTAAATAATAATTAAAAAATATATTAACCTTAATAATTATTATATATATAATTTTTCAATTAAATTAAAAAGCACTTACTGTTAATCATAAATTAATATGGGGCATTACAAACACCCACCCTTCAGGGAACTTCGTCTCGAAGTTATGGTCAAACATAGTGATACTAGGTACATTTATAGGTTTAAAGCAATTCACAATTACTTAGTTAACCTATCAACTATTTAAATATTTCATACTAGCGTGCATGTGTGAGGTGTGCATGCATGGCCAGTACATGCACACGCTGCACATGTACTAAAAAAAAACCCTTAAATTCTAACTGATACAATAATGTTTCACGCAACATGACCCATATACAGATATAATATGATTTCTTGTGACTTTCGGAGTTATTTAACAATTATGTTCTTATTAGTTAGTCAGTTAAGATTGGTACCTACCATCACTACTTCCAGTATCATAATTGCCCAACATTCAACCATAATAACTAAGATGTCCCCCCATCCTAACCTACGCCCGCATCCTCCCTATCCTTCCTCCGCTAGTATAGAAGTGGATGTCGGCTTCACCGACCTGACCACATAAGAACCTGAGAGCGATAGCGTCGGCTGAATAGCGGACCTAGCCTCTCCTAGCAGGCATCCGACCGTCGTCATCACAACAACATGGGGAGCGTGTCTCAGCACGGCCCTCCCACGACCTCGGGTACCCGACCGTCGTCATCACAACAACATGGGGAGCATGTCTCAGCACTGCCCTCCCACGACCTCGGGTATCATAAAAACATAGGGTGGAACACATCCATCCCTCTCAACATTCTGGGTCTACATACCCTATCAACATACTTTGCTGCTATCCAGTTTATTGGTACGTGTCATCGTATCAGTATTTGGCAATAAGGCTCTTCTTCAAGCTATGTATTGAGTCATACTTGTATCACATACTCGGCTATCACATAGCCCCTGTACCCTGCAGGTTAGCACTATGCAACACATGCATTCATAACACATTAAATCAATAGCTAGTCCATTTATCATTCACATTATTTCCTTTCATCATAAAATCACAAAATAAATCATATCATGGATGGGTACCCATGTACCTCATCATACATGTCACATCATATCAAGCATTACCATCAACTATGTGTTTTAGGTATAAAATAAATGAATCTAATGACGACTACTGCATGATAATCGCATAAGCACAATACATTCATATAAATGATAAGCATCATAACATCGTAATCAAAGCATCTACATAGGCATGTTAATCGTCGTAACATCATGATCAAAGTGTAGTACAAGCAGGATAATATCATAATATCATAATTTAGAGCATAATCCTGCTAACATCATAACATCTGTAAATAATCACATATAACCTGCCAAAACATAGTTCATGAAGTATAGTTGAGTCCAAAGATAATAAGTAAATACACTGTAATAAGTCTGAGTGAAAAATAATGCCGAAGTCAAAATATGGGTATTACATACACCCACCCTTCAGGAAACTTCGTCCTGAAGTCATGGTCAAAATAGTGAGGGAAAATTTCGACACATTGTCTCTGTGTCCTCCCAGGTAGCAGATCCTGGGCTATACTTGTCCCACTGGACCTTGACTTGATCCACGTGTCGACTACGGAGCTGTCGAACTCTATGATCCAGTATACGTAATGGTTCGGCCGTGAAGGTTCCCTCGTCCGAGACCTGCAAGTCCTTCCAATGAATCTTGTGAGATTCATCGCCTATGTAATGTCGCAATACTGAAACATGAAATACATTATGAGTCCTATACAAGTGGGGTGGCAGTGCAAGACGATAAGCTACCGGTCCGATTCTCTCCAGAATCTCGAATGGCCCTATAAAGCGAGGCGACAACTTGGTCCCCTTTCCAAACCGAATGGTGCTTTTATTCGGTCGGATGTGTATAAACACGCGATCCCCTACCTCATAACTTCTATCGGTTCTACGTGCATCAGCATAACTCTTTTTCCTATCCTGTGCTTCTTTGAGCCGCTTCCTGATCTGTACTACTTGCTCTTCCATCTCCTGAAGCAACTCAGGCCCTACTAAAACACGATCCTCCAACCTGTCCCAACTGAGTGGAGTCCTGCAAGGTCTCCCATACAATGCCTGGTATGGAGGCATACCAATGGAGCTATGATGACTGTTGTTATAAGCAAACTCTACCAGAGGAAGATATTTCTCCCACTGTGTCTGCTGATCCATAACATACATCCTAAGCATGTCCTCCATCACCTGATTCACCCTTTCTGTCTGCCCATCTGTCTCAGGATGATAAGCTGAGCTCAATTTCAACTGGGTTCCTAATGCTGACTGCATGCTTGTCCAAAATCTGGAGGTAAACTTAGGGTCTCGGTCAGAAATTATCTTCTTCGGAACTCCATGAAGGCGTACAATTTCATTTATGAATACCCTTGCTACATCTATCACATCATAGGTGTCTCTCACTGGAATGAAGTGGGCACTTTTGGTCAGTTTGTCGACCACTACGAGTATAGCATTATGTCTCGAGGATGTGAGGGGC
>LPNX010498032.1:0-13380 GCA_001517045.1 Pseudotsuga menziesii
GTCAATTTCTGGGATTGAGTCTAACTTTTTTATGAATTTCGGGACGGCTGGGGCAACCGGGGCCGATCCAATAGGCCTAAGCAGCAGGTTGAAAGCTTCCGTGGCAGAAGAGAAGGGAGGGGGAAGCCCTCCCTCTGGCGAAGCCATGATCGCAGAGGAGGACCAGAGCGGCGTAGGGGGGCGCGGCTAGGTCAGCGCAGCAGTCTCCATCTTTCCAAAATCCATATATATATATATATATTATGAACTAGAACACTATGAAATTGAATATATTATGTAATATAAAATTATATGAATATATGAATATGAAATTATATAAACTAGATCACTAGGAAAATGGAATTATATATATGAATATGAAATTGCATAATTTAAATAAATTATACCAATACTGTTAGAAATGGCATTTAATTCTCCAATTATAGGTTGATTTGTAACTTCTTCTCCTCTCAAGATTGCTCTTTTATTCTTCTTTCTTTCTCTATCTTTCTCTCTTATTTCTTCAGTGTTGCTTTGATTCCTAGAATATATTTTACTTCAACACTTCTTGCTTCCCATTGTGATCAAGATCAAAAATCCAAATTCATACCTACAACAATATCTAAACTCAATGCACAATGCTAAATTTGCATTAGATCACCAGCATTGCTTCAAATAAGTTAGTCAATTATGAAACATAAAATTAGTAACATGTTTATGTATTATTTTTTATATTTATATAGAATTTTGTTTAAGAATTCGGGTGGGAAATGAGGTTAGGAGGGTGGTTGGAATGACATTAACGTCATCAATTCCTAATTCCACTCCCGGGAATTTTTGTATTATTTTTTAAAATCTGGACCTCGATCGAGGTCATAGCTCGATAGAGGCTTTCAGAAATACCTCGATCGAGGGTTTAATGAACCCTCGATCGAGGGTTTGATTGAACCCTTAATAGAGGGTTCATTAAAACCTCAATCTAGGTATTTAAATACCTTGATCAAGGGCCTAAAAAATAGATAATTAGCCCTCTTACAGGAAAATCAATGTTTCTATGTGTCTTCTAGGGTTGTAATCCCTGCCATTCACAGCAAATAACTAAGTGGAGTTCATACCGATAGATTCGTCATCAAATCCTCTATCCATTGAGATATCATGCATATGTTTTGGAATTCATATGGGGTTTTTTTAATTAGTTCTAAAACTTACACTTAGAAAACCAGACAACAACTTCAAAGCATCTCAAAGAAACATCCGCAGGGTAAAATATACACACCCAAAAATTTCTTAAAAATGCACAGCCTACACATCAACGTGTCCTCTTCAGAAGGGTATATTTGGTTTTTGAGACCCAATTCATTGGAATGAGTTCCATTCATGAGTATTAACTCTAGAACCCCTTCAAAAGCAACCGAATCGAAAAGGTACTATGGCAGTGAATGCAATTTTAACTTTGGTCGAGACAACAATAATAGTGGAAGCTATTTATAGAGCCAAAGGCCAGTACTTACCTCTTTCCGACCCAAAAACATCACCATCACTAGGGCTTGCTAATTGTGACAAGATAGATTGATTAGTTTTCTTTTTCAAGAATTGTTTTTAACCAAAATATTACATACATGTAGGTACATGGATGATAGGGAATCCTATAAGGTTAGTCAACTAATTGATACTAGTGGGGATCAATTATATTTGTTCTTTCCTTATTAGCTTACAAAATTCAATTCTTGCATTATTGTATAAACATCTACTTAATGGAACAACTAGTTGTCTATAAACGTGTTCACAATTGTTTTTCATTATTCTTAACAAAAAGGACATAGCGTCCACTTTATCTAGTATTGTAGAAACATCCATTTAACCCTTCACTTAGTACATATATAATTCCTTATCCTTGACACATCAATAATTTTTTTCATTGAAAAGATAACATTGAAGAATAAAAGGGGCAAGAATTTGTAACAAATGTTTTTGTATCACATCCTTACCACTTAGGCTATCCCTATTCATTAAGTCACTCTTGTTGACTTGACATCTTTGATGATGTAGTTTATCTCATTTCTTCTCAAGTTGGACTTCGTATCATTCCATTCACTTCTTGTGTTAGACATCCTTATAGCAATGTCCTCATTGGTTTCCTCCTAGGATGTCTCTAGATGTTAATATCCATTTGGACATGATGTATTTCCATTTCTATCATCTCTATTTTTATTGACAAGATAGCACTCCAGGGTATATTAAACCATAGTATGATGATGGATGATGATGACGATGATGAGGATGATGATGTCGATGATGCTAATGATGATGTTGAGGATGATTATGATGATGATGATGGTGACGACGATGACTATGAGGATGATAATAAAAGTGATGATGAGGATGAGGCTGATGATGATGGTGACAATACAAACAAAAAGTGGTGTAAACAGCAAGACACCATTGTGTAACAAATAAAAATTTAAGCACCTAAAGTTCCTTTGTCATGGTCATAATAATATTAAGTTTATTATAGTGTGATCTAACACATTAGTGCATACTGCATTGCATCATCAAGGAATCAACCCATGGGGACTTCACTTAGTGAACATCTCACATAGCACGTGTGATCGTGGGATATTAAAGAATACCCTTAATTTCCAGAGATATTGACCCAAACTCTTTTTGTTGAAACCCCCTCGCAATACTTAAAACCTCCTCCCCACCCCTTTTTATACCTCAATACTTATAAACCACCCTACCCACCCCCACCTTAAACCCCTCATCCCCCCAATACCTGCAATATATTGGTTCAATTTTTAATAATTTTAAAACCCACAATATGAACTAATGTGATAGGATATTGGTCAACAAGTGAAGCCCACGTGAATCAACCTCACCAGACACATAGGCACATAGTTGGGCCACATGGGGGAGACACATCCTCACACTATTGCATAGAAAAAATGATCTTTTGTTGATCATTAATGGGCTACAATCAATCTAGGTGTATGTTGAAGGGTCACAAGTCACGAATACAAGATTGGATTACAACACTAGTATCCCTCTAAATAATGCTCATAATACTCATTTACATACACATGTTAGTATTTATCCAACAATACACACTAGATTTAATCATATTCACTTTCAGGGATTTGTACATGGAAAGGACTATCATGTACATGGAAGAGGTGTAGTGAATGGAAGTGCATTTTAGGGATTTGTATAATGGGAATTTTTAACAATGCATTGATTCACATTCATATAAAATGTCATTGATTTAGAATGACGATGATGATGTCAATGATGATGATGATGATGATGATGGCGATGATGATGATGATGATGCTAATGATGATGATGGTGATGATGATGTCGATAATGATAATGATGATGATGGTGGTGGTGGTGATGTTGATGACGATGAGGATGATGATGAGGATGAGGATGATGGTTATGATGATGACGATGGTGATGATGGTGATTATTGTGATGACAGTGATGATGAGGATGTCGATGACGATGATGAAGATGATGATGATGGTGGTGGTGATGGTGATGATGATGTTGATGATGATGACAATGAGGATGATGATGAAGAAGATGGTGATGAAATATAGGCAATGTGTGTGCAATCTAGGCATGCAATTTGCATGATTTCATCCATAATACTATAACAATGTTTTCCTACACCTCAATTTAGTTTCATTAACAAATTATGAAAAACATAAAGGGAAGAAAAAAAAGGGGAACAAAAAGGAAAAGAAAGGAAAAATATAAAGTAGACATGACAAATTCATGTATTAGGATGTGAATTCATAGTTATTTATGAAATACTGGAATTCGTCCTTGAAGCTTCTCCCTCTTAGGAGGTGAGGCCTTATCAGAATCAGTTGCCTTAGATATGCAAGATATCATGGATTGTTCAAACACTGATGTGTTTGGTAATTGAATGGATATCAAAGAATCACATGGATAAATGGCTACATTCTTCTAAATTGTTAGGGTCAGTGATTTTTTGTTGCTTGTCATGGACATGGTCTTCTTCATGGGTTGTGTAGGAAGGTCAAGTCCAACCAATGAATCACATGGATTAAAAACTATGGGTGAAAAGAATACATGCATTTTAAAGTGAAAATATGGGTGAAAAGAATACATGCAAATAATCCAAGTGTTCCCATACAAATAATGCAAATAAACCTTCATTGATCCATTCATTGCTATAGAGACGTTCTTTACCTTTCATCACTATAGTGACATTATGGAACTTTCATCACAATAGAAATGAACTTTCGGTGCAATAGTGATGAAAGGTCCTTAACGTTTCTATAGCGACAAAATTTGGGGGCATTTTCAATTTTTTCCAAAAATTTAAACTCTTTTTCAACGAAAACAACGTTTTTAACTTTTTCATGGCAAACTTTCGTGGGAATTTTGAGCAAATGTAGATTTTCTATTTTTGTCCTCTTCTATTTTTATTCTCTTCAATTCAGAGCCTTTAAACGAGCTTCTGCGCCTCTGATTTTGTTACGTTTTCATGTTTTACAATTTGTCCTTCTCATAGGAAGAAATTTTGGACGAAAACAATCCACAGCTTCTATGGCTCAACAGTTGTCTCATCTTAAATGCTTTCTCACGATCATGGACAATATCCTTCACATTTTTAGGCTTTCATTTTTCTTTCGAATTTGAATGGAAATTTCGGTGATGTTAATTGCACCGTGTGGTATTTTTTATGGTAATGGTAATTGACGCGTGCCTTTCAAGTTCCTCCCAATTAACGTATCATATAAACCCTATGAGTAAAAATATATGTTCTTTTCACTTATTAACTTCTTTGAAAACCTTCACGGTTTTAAGCATTTTATAATCTTGTTTCATTAATGTTCAGTATATTATATGATTTTGTCAGGAATTTGATAGTTAAAGTTATAAAAGTATTTGAAGAGATTCAAAATTTAAGTTGTTACATAATCCTAGTAGTGCATTTTTAATAGATAGGGTTTTGTCAGAGTATTTTCAATGTTAAACTTCAAAATGTTTTTTAAAATTCTTTTTGATCATTTAGTGGATGAGTGAATTGATAAATTCGCAAGACCAAAATATTCATCTAAAATATAACTTGCTCCAATTAGACAAATAGTGATATGTGCCTTGCAATTTTAGATATCATTAGTCATAGTCACTACTATATGATTTTGTTAGGAATTCTACTAGATTCTAAATGTCTTTGAATAACTTCACAGTTTTACACATTATATAATCCTATCTATAAACTTTTAATAAAGAAGGGCTCTTTCTGCAATTTAAATGTTCAGCTTCAAAATATCTTGGAAGCCTTTTTTTCGTCAATTACTTGCTGCACATATTAACAAAGCAACTTAGTAAATTATTAGAGTCCAACCATGAAGCTACCATTAAAATTTTCTCCAAACCATATTTCATGCATAAATTAAGCTTCCACCAATAACAGCTTAATGGAAGCGGTGTTTAACTTTCAAAAAAAATATTATAAAACTACTAAGTGTATTGTCCAATAGTCATATTATGTGATAAGTTGTGCCTAGATCGACAAATTTTGTCCTACTTCCTTAAAAAAAGAGGTCTAGAAAAAAACGTACAGAAAATAATGCCAATAAATATTCCAACCTTGGAGTCCAGGATCTTAGGCTTGTCTTTATATTTCTCCAAGCAAATGCTTTGAATACGTATTCTCCTACTTAGTCTTTTCTCCAAATTAACATTTGCATGAAGTTAAAATTGTCAAGTAAAACAGTGCAACAGGTTCAGTTGCTCAAAAGCCTAAATTTTAATTCCTTTTCATCCATTGGAATGAAATTCTTCCAAATATTTCCAGGAAATTCTCATTATCAAACCTTTAATTCCACGATCTTAAGTGCACATTTAAATTCTCTCTAAATAATGGTTTAAAAAACAAAACCCCATATGATTTAATGTCTACTTCTATTCAAGAAAGAACGTTTATAAAGAATCAAGATCAACACACCCCAAAAGAATAGCATTTCTATCTAACATTGTTCTATGAAATATTAACTTATTAGTGGCCAACCATGAAGCAACCATTAAAAACTGTTTGAGGATATATTTCATGCATAAATCGAGCTTACATCAATAACAGCTTCATGGAAATGGTTTTAAAATTTCAAAGACAGTATTATAAAACTGCAGAGTATATTGACCAATAGTCAAATTCCGTGATAAGTTGTGCCTAAATCGACAAATTATGTCATGCTTTCTTAAAAAAATTAGAGGAGGTTAAGTTTATCCGGCATGAACAAAACTTACATCAAATATTGCCAATAAATATTCCAACCTTTAAGTCCATGATCTTAGGCGTGTATATAGATTTTCCTTAAGTAAATGCTTTGAATGCGTCTTCTCCTTATTAATCTTTTCTTCAAATTAAACATTTCATGCAGTTAAAACTATTAAGTAAAATAGCGTAACAGTTTCAGTTGCTCAAAAGTCTAAATTTTTATGCATTTTCATCCACTGCAAGAAAATTCTTCCAGAATATTTCCCAGAAATTATCATTCTCAAACCTTTAATTCCACGTTCGTGATCGAGCATTTAAATTCTCCCTAACTAATTATTTAAATGCATCTTGTGGTTCATAATTTGTTAAAAAAAGAATAATTTGCATGTTGTTAAAACCGTCAAGTAAAAGCTACAATAGACACAGCTATCCAAAAGCCTTCGCTTTTGCTACAACGAGCGCAGCTACTGGAAAGCCTTCCATTTTGCAAGAGCTAAATCATCGATTGGAGTCGATTTTTTTCCATAAATCATAAAACAATAAATAAATAAACATTTCTCCATTTCCTGGACATTTTGGCCATTCAAAATCACATTGAAAGGTGTAAAGAAGAACATACCTGCAGTGTTGGTGGCATTGTAATGTGTTTGAGATTGTTTATCAAACAGATACAGTTACTCCTGGGTGCCATGAAATTCATTACGAAGGCAAGTTAAGAGGAGAAGGAATGAAAACAAGGTAAGCCAAGTGCATTTTATTGAGGTTTTGGAATCCGACGAGCTACGGTCTATATTTTGAAAGTACTTAAAACTTCAATTACAGAAAAATGATATTTTGAAAAAAAAGGTAGAGTTGATCAACCTTAGGAAGTTTCAAACACATTTTATCGCTGAAAGCATAGCGCATAGGAAAGTTAGCTTTACTAGAACCTAAGATGATTCACACATGGGAGCCATGCCAAAAACTAAATATGCATTTCTCAATGAGAGATTAAATCACTGATAGAGGAGAAAGTCTTCCTTTCGATGATCGATATAGTAAGATGACATGTAAATCTGTTGTCCTCATCTTCCTGAACCTTCTCGGGTTGTCTCCACAACTGACAACATTTTTTCTTCTCCTCCTTCCATCTGTTTAAATTGTTAAATGTTCTTCATTCGGATGAAAATAAGATTCAAACATATGACACGCTAACAATCCTTGGGTTCAGGGATTACGTTTTGTCATTTATGGGTAGACTACATGGCACCAAATTTTTTATTACAAAAGAAAGATAGGACGTAAATTTAAAAAATCAAGCCGTAATTGTGAAAACGTTAATAGTAAGATGGACATAATGTGTGTTTGAATTACTTTTTAAATGTTGTTTGAAAAATCAAGTCAGCCCTCTGCGTCAACCTAGTAGAAAACCACTCAAAAAAATGAGGGTGCTACCTTGAACAAGGCGGCCCCGTCCAGCGTTATAATGCTCGGAAAATAGAAGGTGGACCAAGATTATTCCCTTGGAAAGTCGCTAAAGAGGACGGACATTGCTGCTCTCGTTGAAGCTGTCGTCAGTTCAGGATCTATGCCTCTGGTGGAGAGTAAAGCTAGGAAATGAAATGTTGTGTACTTGGTCCTTACATCGGAGGATGTTGTCATGGAGGATTTTTGCACGAGTTCCTATGGATTCCATGCCAAACTCAATGTATTGTTACACCAGCAAACAACAAGAAGCATAATGATGGGGAAGAAGGAGAAGCATCAACAACTCACTTTGGCAACTCTACAAGCCAATTCCCTAGATAGTGTGTGTGGCGCTTCCATCATCCCATCTACGGCCCTCATACTCCTTCCATCGTGGCACCAAACAATGACATGCACATCGATGGGATGATCATCAACATTGCCAGCATTTTGGTAGGAGCAATCACCATTCCTTTCAACACCGGCTACTTCCAAGGTGACGTTGTTGAACCTTTAGAGCAAACAGGGAATTACGTATTCACCCTGGTTTTGGCATTTGTGCATAGCTTTTTCTGAATTTTTATGCTATGATTTTTACCTATTTTCGTAATGTTTTTGTACTGAACTCTGTTATTGTCTAAAAAACTTTTTTTTTTGAAACCTAACATGTTCTGACAACTGCAGAGCTTTATGCAGTGTGTGACAACCTTCTCACTCTGACAATGGAAATTTGGTATTGTAATTTAAGTGCATGCAATCGATCAGGCTGACATCTTTGATAGTTGTTGTCCAAGTGCATCTTTGATAGTTGTTGCCCAAGTGTATGCATTCGATGTGCATGCAACATTCCACCTGGATGTCATTTCCTAATGGAGTAAACTACTGAACCGACCATTTGCACCGATCGGACGACCTGGCTAGGGTGAGCGGTCACGTCCGACGTTGCGGGTCATCCGATCGGTGCAAATGATCGGGCAAATAGGTCCCGGCTTTCCTAACCAGCTTAAAGGTGCATGCACATGAACTATGAGTGTTTAATGTTGACTCAACTATTGGAGCATTTCAATCCATCGGAGCACAAATTTTATACTTATGTCACCATTTTGGAGGTTGATTTGATGGTATCTCGCTTGATTTGACGGTATTTATGCTTGGTTTTTATCATATTAATTTTTAGACCTGGCTCTGAAGCAGTGTTTTCATTTTTATACTTATGTCACCATTTTGGAGGTCGATTTGATAGTATGTCTCCTCTTACGCTTGGTTTTTATCATATTAATTTTTAGACCTAGGTCTGAAGCAGTGTTTGCATTTTTAGAGAAAGAAAAAATTCAAGATTATGTGCAAATGTAGCTTTTATATTTTTATCCTCTTCTGTTTTATTTTGCTTCAATTCAGAGCCTTTAAACAAGCTTCTCTGTCCCTGATTTTTTTACTTTTCGTGTTTTACGATTTGTCCTTCTCATAGGAACAAATTTTGGAGGAAAAAATCCTCAGCTAAAAAAATTGGAATACTTAATGTAATTTACTGGAATAAAGGTTATGTGCTCGATTATCAGGCCCGAAAAATTGAGCCCTAGATTTTTTTATCATATTATTTTTTTAATTTTTTGACCTGGATCTGAACTAGCATTTGCATTTTTAGAGAAAGAAAAACTTCAAGATTTTGTGCAAATGTATCTTTTTAATTTTTGTCCTCTTCTATTTTATTTCACTTCATTTCAGAGCCTTTAAACGAGCTTCTCTGCCTCTGATTTTGTTACGTTTTCATGTTTCATGATTTGTCCTTCTCATAGGAACAAATTTTGGAGGAAAAAAATACGCTGCGGAAAAAATTGGAATACTAAATGTAATTTACTGGAATAAAGGTTCTGTGCTCTATTATCAAGCCCAAAAGATTGAGCCCTAGATGTTTTTTTCTGGCGGATAATTATGCATAAGCATTGCTCGATTTCCATTAGTTTCAAGGGATTTTAGTATAATCTGGTAGAAAATGCACTTATTTCTATACTGCTTATTGAATATGAGGGTTTCGAGTGGTAAAATGGTCAATTAGTTGTCTCTTTGGTCAAAAGCGGTAACATTAGGGGTTCTTGAAGGATTTTGTTGGTCGTGATTCCTTTGGCAGTCGACTCGAATGAAATACAATGTAAATTTATTGATTTTATCGCTCAACAGTCGTCTCATCTTCAATGTCTTCTCACGCACGTGGAAAGTATCCTTCACATTTTTAGGCTTTCATTTTTCTTTCGAATTTGAATGGAAATTTAGCTGATGTTAATTGCACCGTGTGGTATTTTTGGTAGTAATGGTAATTGATGCATGCCTTTCAAGTGCCTCCCAATTAACATATCATATAAACCCTGTGAGTAAAAATATATGTTATTTTCACTTATTAAGTTCTTTGAAAACCTTCACGATTTTAAAAATTTTATAATCTTGTTTCAGTAATTTTCAGTGTATTATATGTTTTTCTCAGGAATTTGATAGTTAAAGTTATAAAAGTCTTTGAAGAGCTTCACAATTTAAGTTGTTATATAATCCTAGTAGTGCATTTTTAATAGATAGGGTTTTGTCAGAGTATTTTCAATGCTAAACTTCAAAATGTTTTTTAAAATTCTTTTTGATCATTTAGTGGATGAGTGAATTGATAAATTTGCAAGACCAAAATCTTCACTTGAATTACAACTGGATCCAAATAGACAAATAGTGATATGTTCCTTGCAATTTTACATATAATTAGTAATAGTCACTACTATATGCTTTTGTCAAGAATTCTACTACACTATAAATGTCTTTGAATAGCTTCACAATTTTACACATTATATAATCCTATCTATAAATTTTTAATAAAGAAGGTCTCTATCTGCAATTTATATGTTCAGCTTCAAAATCTCTTGGAATTTTGTTTCCATCAGTTACTTGCTACGTGGATTGACAAAGCAACTTAGTAACTTATTAGAGGCCAACCATGAAGCTACCATTAAAATTTGCTCGAGGCCATATTTCATGCATAAATTGAGCTTCCACCAATAACAACTTAATGGAAGCGGTGTTTAAGTTTCAAAAACAATATTATAAAACTACTAAGTATATTGTTCAGTAGTCATATTCCGTGATAAGTTGTGCCTAGATTGACAAATTTTGTCCTGCTTCCTTAAAAAAAGAGGTCTAATTTTATCCAGCATGAACAAAACGTATAGAAAATATTGCCAAGAAATATTCCAACCTTTGAGTCCAGTGTCTTAGGCTTGTATTTATATTTTCTCCAAGCAAATGCTTTGAATACGTATTCTCATGCTTAGTCTTTGCTTCAAATTAACATTTGCATGAAGTTTAAACTGTCAAGTAAAACCGTGCAACAAATTCAGTTGCTCAAAAGCCTAAATTTTAATACCTTTTCATCCACTAGAATGCAATTCTTCCAAATATTTCCTGGAACTTCTCATTATCAAACCTTTAATTCCACGATCTTGAGTGCACATTTAAATTCTCTCTAACTAATAGTTTAAATGCAACTTCTGGTTCATAGTAGCTTCAGGGTTAGTATTCACTTTCCGAAAAATAAAAAACAAAATGCCATATGATTTAACGTCTGGTTGTGTTCAAGAAAGAAACATTTATAAAGAATCAAGATCAAAACACACTAGAAGAATAATATTTCTATATAACATTGTTCTATGAAATAGTAACTTATAAGTGGCCAACCATGAAGCTACCATTAAAAATTGTTTGAGGGTATATTTCATGCATAAATCGAGCTTACATTGATAACAGCTTCATGGAAATGTTTTTCAAATTTCAAAGACAGTATTATAAAACCACAGAGTATATTGACCAATAGTCAAATTCCATGATAAGTTGTGCCTAAATCGATAGATTTTGTCATGCTTTCTTAAAAATACTTAGAGGAGGTTAAGTTTATCCGACATGAACAGAACTTACCTAAAATATTGCCAATAAATATTCCAACATTTAAGTCCATGATCTTAGGCGTATATTTAGATTTTCCTTAAGTAAATGCTTTGAATGTGTCTTCTCCTTCTTAATCTTTGCTTCAAATTAAACTTTTCATGCAGTTAAAACTATTAAGTAAAATAGGGTAACAAGTTTAGTTGATCAAAAGTCTAAAGCTTTATGCATTTTCATCCATTGGAAGACAATTCTTCCGGAATATTTCCATGAAATTATCATTCTCAAATCTTTAATTCCACGATCGTAAGTGTGCATTTAAATTCTCCCTAACTAATTATTTAAATGCATCTTGTGGTTCATAAATTGTTGAAAAAAGCATAAGTTGTGTCTTGTTAAAACCGTCAAGTAAAAGCTATAAGAGACACAATTGTTCGAAAGCCTTCACTTTTGCTACAACAGATGCAACTGCTGGAAATCCTTGCATTTTGCAAGGACTTTCATTGATTGGAGTCGATTTTTTTTCCAGAAATCAGAAAACAATAAATAAACAAATATTTCTCCATTTCCTGGACATTTTGGCCATTTGAAAGAACATTGAAAGGTATAAAGAAGATCATACCTACAGTGTCAGTGGCCTTGCAATGTTTTTGAGATTGTTTATCAAACATATACAGTTACTCCTAAGCGCCATGAAATTCATTATGAAGGCAAGGAGAAGGAATGAAAAACGAGGTTAATCAAGTGCATTTTATTGAGGTTTTGGAATCCGATGAGATACGGTGTGTATTTTGAAAGTAATTGAAACTTTAACCAGCCTAGATCCAAATCCTAGGCTCTATCAAGCACCGAGAGGGATCAAATCTCCCGAGGTGCAAACCTCTCCTTGAAAAGCACCTTGAGTGCAATACCTGAGAAGAGGTTTGCACCTCGGGAGATTTGATCCCTCTCGGCGCTTGATAGAGCCTAAGATTTTTATTTCACCAACACTGACAATGTGAAAATCTACATGTGAGAATCACCTCTTGCACTCTAGACCACAATATTATAAATGAGAAGAAGTGGATTTTCTTTTTCTCCATCATTATTTCACGAACACTGACAATGTGAAAATCTACATGTGAGAATCACCTCTTTTCACAATATGAATTTTTAAGTTTAGTTCTTATATCCTGTAACATTTTTTAATTTTACTGTTAAAGATTTTTTTTTAAAATTAAACTTAATGCCTGTTACTATTGAAGTTCACCACTAAAAGCTAAGCCTATATCATATCCCATTTTGAATCATATCCTTTTTTTCTTAATGATATACTTTTTATTTTGAATGATATACTTATTTTGAATGACAATGAAATTTTGTAAAATCTGATATGTAATTTTGTAAATGGATTCTCAAACCTAATATCATTAAAACCACACTAAGTTTTACAAGTTTTTGTAGAGTTTTGAAATAGATTTGGCAAACCATTCTCCTCAAAAGAACTCCTTGTCGCAATATCAATGATCAAAACTTGTAATTCCAATACCTAATTCAATAACAAAAACTGAAAAAAATTGCAAGATTACAATTGCAATCCTAATCTTGTGTACTCTGTGTTGACGTAATGTTTGTACAAAGTTGATTCTCGTAATTGCATATTTTATATAATGCATTTCCCCATAGATAACTAAACTTATCACGCTACATATCAAAAGAAAGACTTTCACCCTTTGTTGTTAAAAACTCCGATTCTATTGGCAACGTGTTCTGGTTCTTGATATTCACTTCAGCCTAGAGAGAAT
>LPNX010498032.1:13396-55703 GCA_001517045.1 Pseudotsuga menziesii
CTCGTCTTCTGCGGTGGTCTCGTCTTCTGCCATGGCAAAGGAGGTTCTAAAAACCCATGACCACATATTCGCAGGCTGGATCATCACACAGGCAGCCAAAGCTCTTTCCCACAACATGAACTCGATGGTCTTTCTCCAATATGGATCCCACTGGCGCATGCTGAGACGTGTGTCCAATACCGAACTCTTCTCTCTGAAGAGGCTAGAAGCTCTGCAACATCTGAGAAGAGATCAAGTAAATCGAATGATTCAACAAATTTTTCAAGACGCCGTCAAAGGACAGTGTGTGGAAATTGCACACATTGCTTTCCATTCCTCGTTTAATCTGTTAGGAAACATGGTCTTCGGTAAAGACGTGTTCGGTCCTGACTTGTTTGGAGCTTCTCAGGAGCTGAAAGACGCCATTGCTAAAGTGACGAAGCTTCATGCAACTCCCAATATGGCAGACTTTTTCCCCTTCCTTCAATTTCTGGATCCGCAGGGCGTGCAACGTAATATGGAAATCCAGTTGAAGAAGATGTATGATGTTATGGACATATTCATAGAGGATCGACTGAAACTAAACGTAGATCAGGCGAAACAGACAGAAGTTACAGTGAAAAAGGATCTCTTGGATGTTTCTCTGCCATAATATTCACTTTCACTATTATTTTTTGCCTACATGTTGATCTCTCCCATAATATTCACTTTCACTATTATTTTTTCCCGACATGTTAGTAACGTTACATCACCTGACAAGATCTCTCCCATAATATTCACTTTCACTATTATTTTTTGCCGACATGTTAGTAACGTTACATCACATGACAACATCTCCCCCATAATATTCACTTTCACTATTATTTTTTGCCGACATGTTAGTAACGTTACATCACGTGACATCGTGACAAGATCTCCCCCATACTGGGCTGTAGAGCACCTCTCGGCGCAATTACAGGAAAAATGATATTTTGAAAAAAAAGGTAGAGTTTATCAACCTTAGGAAGTTTCAAATACGTTTTATCATTGAAAGCATAGCGCATAGGAAAGTTAGCTTTACTAGAAGCTGAGATGATTCACCAATGGAAGCCATGCCAAAAACCAAATATGCCTTTCTTGATGAGAGATTAAACCACTGTTGGAGGAGAAAGTCTTATTTTCGATGAGTGATACAGTGAGATGACATGTAAATCCATTGTCGTCATCTTCCTGAACCTTTTCAGGCTGTCTCCGCAACTGAAGACATTTTTTCTTCTCCTCATTCCATCTGTTTAAATTGTTAAATGTTCTTCAGTTGGATGAAAAGCAGATTGAAACATATGACATGCTAACAATCCTTGGGTCTAGGAATTACGTTTTATCAGTTATAGGTAGACTACATGGCACCAGCTTTTGTATTACCAAAAAAAGGTAGGAAGTAAATTTGAAAAATCAAGCCGTAATTGTGAAAAATGTTAAGAGTAAGATGGATGTAATGTGTGTTTGAATTATTTTGTAAATGTTGTTTGAAAAATCAAGTCAGCCCTCTACGTCCACCCGGTGGAAAACCACTCAGAAGTATGAGGGCGCAACCTTGAACAAGGCAGCCCCGTCCAGTGCTATAATGCTCAAAAAACAGAAGGTGGGCCAAGATTATTCCCTTGGTAAGTTGCTCAAGAGGACGGACATTGCTGCTCTGGTTGAAGCTTCCATCAAGTCAGGAGCTATGCCTCTGCTAGAGAATAATGCTAGGAAAGGCAATGCTATGTACTTGGTCCTTACATTAGAGGATGTCGCCATGGAGGGGTTTTGCACGAGTTCCTATGGATTCCATTCCAAACTCAATGTATTGTTACACCAGCAAACAACAAGAAGCATAATAATGGGGAAGAAGAAGAAGCATCAACAACTTGCGTCAAGGAAACTCTGCAAGCCAATGCCCTAAGCAGTGTGTGTGGCCCTTCCATCAGCCCATCTACAGCCCTCATACTCCTCCCCTGATGGCACCGAACAGCGACATGCGCATCGATGGGATGATCATCAGCATTGCCAGCATTTTGGCAAAAGAAGTCACCAATCCTTTCAACATTGGATACTTCCAAGGCGGCATTGCTACACCTTTAGAGGTTCTATACTCCTACCCTAGGATCTATGGAAAAGGGCCATAACCGGGGTTCCTTGGGGAGCTTCTGGTTGATAAACCATGGGGAAAGCTACAATGCCCACAGAGTTCATGGACGGCAGTTTCTGTTGCCGCCTATGTGGGATCCAATGACAAGATCTTTCCATGCATTGGTATAATACTTTACGTCATTTTCGTAACGTTAAATGTCCCATAAACACACATAAAACTGGGAAAGGCCTAAAGTAGATTTTGGCGCATGAAACACAACATCTATCAATCCCATAGATGCTTCCTGTATAGAAATTATTAATTCTTTACAAAGATTAATACACATTCATTCAACTTATTTCACATTCTTTACAGAGATTAAAATTCACGATTTCATTTCTGCTGTGTTAATCTCTTCCACATTCTTTACAGAGATAAAAAAATGCTTTTATTCTGTTGTTTCAATCGTTTCCACAAGAAATGAAGCACGACAGAAAATAGGGATGGAAGATTTCACATCAGCAAAGCTTAACCTGATGCTTCCAATTTCTCACCATATACGATTTATGGATGTTTGATCAATATTCTATTTGACCAAAGAGAGTTCTAAGAATGCCCATTTCCAAGTTTTTCTCGTTAGGATTTTTGGTTGATGCTAAGGGTTTCTCCTCTTTTAGTTTTATAATTTTATGTTGTAATAGAACTAATGATTGAAACTAAACATTAATATTAGAGATCGATATCAAAATGAAATATTGCATACCATAATTGGTTGGCACAACTACAAAGCCTCAAGACAGTGAAAGGGAGCTCTTTGTGGCACTGCATAAGTAATGATTCCTGATGAAAAATATATTGTCCTTGCATGCCAATAATACATCATTATGATTATTCGAATTCCTCCCCCCTCTCGAGAAGAAATCTTTAGCAATTGAGGCAATAAAGATCGAAGGCCATACATGTACATTGGATTGTTTTTATTAAGATTTATTTCCTTAGAAAACTTCTCATCTAAATCATTTTGTTCATCACAATCATTATAAACAAATGTTGTTTTTTGGTTGCAAAGGACTTTCTATTCCTGCATGTCATTTATACCTACTTATCCGAATTTAAGCTTGCTCCGCGTTTTACAATCCTAAATGCAGGGAATATGTAGCATTGCTGCTATGCCTTGTTTACTTTATTTTGAAACAACTTCATGAATGATTGTAAGTACTTTTAGCATTGCTTACCCTTGTTTGTATCATGTATGGTTTTGGATAATATGAAACCCTTAATTATGTGAAGTTAATTTAATTGTGAAAATTCCAAATTTTGCATTAGATATCATTTTACAATTATTTACTATAAAAAGTTAAGATTAATGTTTAAATAAATAATTGTTTATATATAATTATGTTGATAGATGTTTTTATTTGATATTTGGGGTGGACTACTACCTATACGTTTTCATCTGTGGATGAGGATAAGACAAGTGTAATGTCTAGAATCTATGGTACTTCAAAACACTTGTCTAGATATTACACAAGACCTACGACAACGCGATCGTTTATTTGGAGTTTTGAACTACCATAGATTCTACGATAATGTCTAGACATTACACTTGTCTAGACAACGCGATAATGTCTAGAATCTATGGTAGTTCAAAATTCCAAATAAACTCCAAATAAACAAGTGTAATTGTATTAAGACCTACGATCGCGTTTACTAGATATTTTTTAGATTGGTTTTGTTACAAATTGGTCTGTCAATGGAGGTTGTTAACTATATTATGGAATGTGTTTCCACTGCCAACTTCGCAGTATTGATCAATGGAAGACCCTCTTCTTTTTTCTTTGCTAGTCGTGGTCTTCATCAGGGGTGTCTGTTATCCCCATTACTATTTCTTTTGATGGTTGAGGGGTTGAGTCTTTTAATCCACAGGGAGAAGCGCTTGGGTAGGATCAAAGGGATCAAGCTTTCATCCACACTGTCTATCACACACATCCTTTTAGTTGATGATGTGTAGGAATGCATGCTTATTTTTTGGTATTCATCCTTCGGTACAGGCTATGGCTCTTCGTTGTCTTGACTTGGTTGCGGCATATCCGTGTGCAAATAGGAAAAACAACACCAGAAACATTGGATTGGGACCGCATTGTTATGATGCCTCAAGGTTTTTCGATGGAGCAGCTACATCAATTGCTAGAGGTGCGGGGTTGTTTTGTACATTAGGAGTGATCATCACTTCTTGATCAGGATGGGATGTGGACATTGCAGCAACTCCAGGTCGGAGCTATTGGCTCTTTTTGGGTTATTATATGTTGCTAGTAACATGGGCCTTCCCAGAATCTCGGTTTATGGAGATTCAGCAATGGTTATTGATCGGGTTCAGGGGAGGACCAAGCTGAAAGTGCTCAATATAGAGCATTGGTGCCAACGAATAGACGACATGGTCCATGGCTTTATCTCTTTTAATAGTCAGCATATTTATCATGAACACAACTAAATGGATGATCGACTATCGAAGGAGGCTTTGACTCTCACTGCTGGGACACTCATTGTCCAGGAATACATGGAAGGTGTTATATCCATGAAGATTCAAAAAATCTTTTTTTTCATAGGAGGTTTCTATATTTGGTTTTTCAATCACATCTGGCAGATTGTTTTTGGTTTTTTGATCGATATAGAGTTGTGATAGTTTGGCAATGGGTTGATGTTCAAAAAAATTTCTTCATTGTTATGATCAGTATGTTGATTGATATAATGGAAGACATACCCATTATGTTGCTTGTAACAGGTCCTTTGTTTTAATGAAAAAGAATTGAACTTTTTTCTTTGTTTTAATGAAAAAGAATTGAACTTTTTTCTTGTGAAAAATGTCTCTCTCTTGTGTATCAAAGCGAAGTACTTAAACTAAATATGTTAAAAAATCACCCAAAAAATGATCCAAAACTTAAAGGCGTAAAGGCTTAGCTTAGGCTGTTGGTTAGAGTGGGTCGGTTGGTTTCGTTCAATTTCCTTGATAACTTGGATATATTAAACCCATAATAAAATATACAATTTTGACATTAAAATATGGATATATTAAAATCATAATAAAAGATATAATTTCGACAGTGAAATGTGGATATATTAAAATCGTAATAAGATATACAGTTTTGACATTAAAATGTGGATAATGGTTTACGTAACGGGCCTCCTCCGCCGTGAAGATATCTTCGCTATGAAGATATGTTGTCGGCGAAATGATTGTAAGTACCACCTGGCTACAACTTTATCAAGAAAAAGAGACGTAAGAATATAATATTTATGTAGTAAGCTTTCACACAGATAGTAATAGCACCGCCACGCACCAACTAAAATCAGATCCCGTTGTGGCGGTTGAATGGTGGTTGAGGTCAACGGCAACAGGCCGCGTCCGCCCATAAGAGAGCAAGACGATACGTATTTTCTCAGTACTGAAGCCTCAAATTGTCTTGTATTAAACCAAATTGTGTTGTATTAAATTAGTAACCATGGCTGGTGGCGGAGGCGGAGGAGGACCTAGCAATCAAGGCGGCGGAGGACCTGGTGGAGGAGGCGGAGGAGGACCTGGTGGCGGAGGAGGAGGGGGAAGAGGAGGAGGAGGCGGAGGACCTGGTGGAGGAGGCGGTGGGTTTGGTGGCGGCGGAAGAGGAGGAGGAGGAGGGCCTGGCGGAGGCGGACAAGGAGCGGGCGGTGGTGGAGGCGCGCACGGAGGTCTTGGATTAGGAGGCGGGGGTGGCGGACGTGGCGGTGGAGGAGGCGGGGGCCGTGGTGGTGGTGGAGGCGGCGGACATGGAGGACGTTAATGACACTAGATATTCCACCATGTTTTTTATTCCATATAATTAGTTTGAATATGGTGGCCAGAGCTATCAGCTGCATACTCTTTGAAAATCTGCAATAAGAATCTGTAGCTGAATGTTCTGGCTGAATATGATGGCAGTGTCTATATGCCTGCCTGCCTTCGTTGTAGAAAAAGTATGTTATAATAATATAGATAAAATAAATTTACAGATGTAACGCTTTCGCAGGTGGTTTTGAATTGTGATTTAAATTAGTTGCTTGCCATGGAGTTATTCATTGTTGACAAAGTGTTTAAAACTGTAATTTTAGTTGTAAGCAGAATATAAAAAAATATAACATGATAATCTTTTGTAAATACTTCAAATTTGTGATAACAAATCCCTTTAAATGTTTGACTTCTAATTGAAGGTTATCTCACGTTTGAAGAGCATGGAATTGAGCTTAAGTTAAAAAGATTTAATGAATCTATCAATATGAATGGTCGAGAAATTTAGTGAATTACTGGTGAGGACAAGTAGAAATCAAGGAGAATGACTCAAAAAAGAATGACAGAAGTAAGAGTGTTGTGAGTGTTGTCCCTGAACCTTTTCTAAGATGATTATTATATTGTTGTGTGATTTGAGCTAATTTTTAATTTTGACATAATTGTTTGAGATTGGAATTGACTTATTTTAATCAAAGGATCTGTAAAAGATTAAATTTTAAAAACGTGATTAATTTTAGTTTTGAATTTTTACAAAAGCTTTGTATCTTAAAAAATTTGATAAGGATTTGATTTTTTTTTTAATGTTTAGTAAATCCAAAATTAAAAGATCTATATATTTTTAGAATTAAAAAAAATTAACATAAATGTAGAAAATGATCACTAGTAAACTGAAAATAATGTTTAACAAATTAAGTAAATAATGTAGTAAATTGAAAATAATGTTTAACAAAATGTATGTTAAGGAGATGAAAAGAAAAGAAAAATCACAAGAACATTAGAAGGATTTTATATAAAATGCCCTACTATTTGTTATACATTATTTATGCATAAGTCAAAGTCAAGAAAGATATCATTGGTCAAAGTTTACAAGGAAATCAAACATGGAGGTAAAGTTAAAGTATATTGACATGAAGGCATGGACAAGTAAAAATGATGAAAAGTTTATGTTTTACATATACAATCAAATCACAGTGTTAAAACTATATTATAAATGTATAATAAGAATATGGTATATAGAGTATATTAATGAATTTCTTAACATCTCCAATCCTTCGACTGGTGAAGAGGACGCTACTGATATACTATCTATCCGGGAAACTAGCTCCATAAAACGTAAAATAAAATGCATTGAACTCAAGATACACAAATGCATAAAGAATTAACATTCAACGAAAGAAAATTACGTTTAATTCAAGCATTCAACACATTTTACATGTTCATCATAATTCACATAAACAAACAATTGCATGGGTGATTACACAAGAATACTTATCTTCGAATGAAGCTCCCCACAACTAGCTATGTCATTGCAACGTTCCACCCAACCATAGGCCAGTGTGCTCCTTAATCTCTCAGCAACACTGCCACTCTCGAGCTGGGCATGATTTCCCCAAGGAAAAGGAAACTAAGCAGACTCACACATAGTCAAAGATATGTCAAACTAAGTCAAGCCAAAGCTATGTTTGGGTTTATCAGATTATCAGGAGAGCGGAGCATTGTCTGCTAAGCTAGTGGGCTCATTGAAGAGCTAAGGGTGCCTACACCAGAACTAGCTTGAATCCTAAGACATCCACACACACCCAACATAAGGAATCATTCCCTTCTCTGGTGCACAGTCTCTCAGGCCATGAATTCCCTTCCAGTGTTATTTAAGGGGTGTAGAGAAGAGATCCATTCCTCTAGCTCTGTCTATGAGGCTCCTACAAAACACTAGGTTTGTTAAGCAAACTCCTTCCCATTCCTACACAGTCCAAAGACCAATTGCATACACAACAATATACACAATTTCTGGGTTTAGGAAAGCAGTTCGGCCACAAAATTAATTGCCAAGGAGGGTAAGAGAAACCCCTAACAACAATTTGATTTCTCAAGGACATTTTGGCCCTAACGTGGCCAAAAAAATGAATTCAATACACCACAATTACAGTGCTAGGCATGGATAAAATGTCCTGGAAGCTCAAATCAGAAATGGTAAGTGGGTAAAACAGCCCCAGGAGCCAAAATCGATTTCAGCAAATGTTCATTAGGTTCACGTGGGAAAAAAAACAGCCTCCATAGACCACAAAAAACTACCTCGCCCATGAATTCTGAGGACGTTTATGGCATTATAGGAACCAAATGACTACCATAAACTCCCAAAATGAAAAATATGCCTTGCCCACTTGCTGAACAACACCAAAAACATATTTCTGGGCATGCAAGATGAGGAAAATGAGCAAAAACGTGAAGGTAAAACACCTCCCAATATTTCCCTGCATGAGCAAATGAAGAACATGGGTGTGTGGGCGAATGGGCATGCATTTTGGGTGTTTTCTTGCCCCAAAAGTAAAAAATGCTTTTCCCCAAAAATGGGCTTTCCCCAAATTCGAAATTGATGCCCATACTCTTCACATCCCCATGCAATCACTACTTCAACCAATTTATGGCATAATTAAATGATTGGGTGAATGAGACAACAAAGGTAGTTGACTGTTTGATGGGTTCTCCCATTGACATTTGGATTTTCCCCATTGGCCCCAAAGGTTAAATATTTCCCCCTCCTTATCCTTAGGAAAGTCATGACCCCATCTCATTATTTGTTGCATAGATATAACTGGTTGGGGTTTTTAATTAAATTGCATATTTACATGATGACAAAATTATATTGTGTCGGCTAGCATGAAATATACCTTCGACAACGATTTAAATCGCCGGAACATAAAACGATAAATCAATGGGGATTTTTCCTTTAGCTCCACACCACGATAAATTACAATATATACATCATATACATTTTTAATGCAACGGGGTCAAAACCGGGGTGTTACAAATTTGATGACAAGTTTATGGTGTACATAGACATCAAAGTGTTAAAACAATATTATAAATGTACATAGATACCGTGAATAGAGTATATTAATGAATTATGAAACTATATTATAGATTTGAAATTTTTTGACAGATGAAATGGGAAAGTATAAATGTGAGCTATGTTTATTAGAGATGGTTAACAAATTGGATTGATGTAAATTCAAATTAAAGGTAGAAAATGATATTTTTATCATATGCTTAGTTATTGTTTAAAGAAGACATCTGTTTTTATTCACTTCTTGATTAAGTTGGAGGCAATTAACACCTATGGAGCTACAAGACTTAATCTCAACCTCTATGTTTAGTTTCTATTTGATCTCTAGATTTTGTATCCTTAAGTCTTCTATATTTACACATCAAATATCAGAATTTCATGTTCAAGTTTTGTCTAAGCTCTGTTAGGAAGTAACTTACACCTTGTATGTAGTGTAAATCATCAAAGGAATTCTGGTTGTGACCAGGCCCTAAGGTCTGAGAGCATGAACCTGCTCTGATACCAAACTGTAGTGCTCATCCTTTGGGAGGGGCACTATATCTAAAATTGTTTTGTTACGATGTAACACAGCTCAACTTGAGCTTCAATTTTTCTTTTATTTATATATAAAAATGATTTTATCTTCCTCATAATTGGATTCAAACATTTGCAATAGATTTAGAAATCCTATCAATTGTATTTCATCATATACACAACATAAGCATAAATTTAAATTTTAAAGGAATTAACATATTTATTTCTAGAAAATTTAAAATTATATGTGACGAACAGTAGAATACCTATATCCGATAGGTTGTAGTGGATCCCTTAACTCTTGTAGCCTGCGTAGGTTACCTTGGGTTCCTTTAGGTTCCCTTGGAAACTAGAAAAAGATGATTTCACCATGCCGACCAACTATTATCTTGTTGGCCCTAGGAAATCAACGGATTTTCTAGCCCCGAGCTCACAGCCAATAACCCCGATAGAAACGTCTTCCATAGTTTAATAACACAATCTTTTGTGAGTTTCCAACCTCCACCTTGGATTTTTCCCCCTCCTTGGAAGACTTCACCTCAAAACAATTTTCCCTCTCTTCATAGTTCACTCTCTCCCAAAAGAACAAAATAAACCTTTTCTCCCCCAAAAATTCTCACCTAAATACCAACTTGCTCCTCCTCAAGCCTTTCGGCTTACTTCACTACCCCCATCAAATCCCACAAAACCCCAAAACATTTATTTCCTTTCTTGTTTAAAATGTTTATCACAATAAAATAAAATATATTGTGTACCCATTGTCTCGAGTAGTTCAATGCCATTATGGTTAATTAAAACTATTGAGTGCACAATATTTAGTAATTCTCTTGAAGTGCTCAATTTAGAATCTATTCAAGACAGTGGGTTAAATCACAAGTCCCACTCATCATTCAAACATTAAATTGATGGAATAAAATAATAATTTCTTAATGAAGAGGTTGACCCCTTCAAGTTTTGTAGTCGACGATCTTTATTATCTTATTCAATTCAAGATCTGAAAATAACTATATTAATATAATGAAATCCTATCTTATATTGTGATTTTAATTAATTAATTAATTTAATACCCTTTTAACTTATCATAGAATTATTTCGTTAAATCAAGTTTATTTAAGTAATTCATTTATTACTTTGTTTATTACACAATGGTTATGGCAAGGGACCTTATTATCATCATTAATATTAATATTATTAATAATAATAATAACACAATGGTTATGGCAAGGGACCTTATTATCATTAATAATAATAATAATAAAAATAAAATACGAATAGATGGTCAACTAATAACCATACTTATAATTATTTGTTTAAACAATTAAGTTCCTTAATAACAACCTAGCACTTTATATTTTTAAACAAAGTGCCTCCAAGGTTTAAACAATCATGGAAGACAATTTAAAAAGTACAATTATATTAAATGGTAATTCCTATGTGACAATTCTTTACTGATGATACTTATTCCCTTGCCTATTACCATGATTGATTATATTTAATGAACACTTAATGATTTATTTAACACACATTTTAATAACTTAGCATTCATTATATGTCTAGGTTCAATGTATAATCAACTTACTCATTCACAACAACTTACACAATGAAAGTATTTGTATAACGATACTAGCATACATATGCAAGGTGTGCATGTGTGGACAGCGTATGCACAGGTTGGACATGTACTATAAACATACATCATATTACCTACACATAACTGCTAACTACTACAAATGATCCTTCATGCAACCAGAACAAGTATACATATAACATAACATTACTAGAACAACATCAATTTATTTTAATAGTAAACCTTAGAAGATTTCATATCATTATTTTTATGTTTAAATAAATTTAATGAATCAAGTACAAGGAATAGTACCTACTACCACTAACTTGGTATCAAGGAATCCCCATCCCTCAATAGTACTAACTAACAATATCCTCCCATCCTAACCTATGTCCACATCCTCCCTATCCTTCCTCTACTAGTAATGACGTAGATGTCAGTTTACCAACCTTTCCATTTATAAACCTGAGAGTCGTAGCGTTGGCTGAATAGTGCACCTAGCGTCTCTTAGCAGGAATCCGACCATCATCATCACAACAACATGAGGAGTGTGTCTTAGCACAACCCTCCCATGACCTCAGGAATTATAGTAACATAGGGTTGGAAATACATGCATCCCTCTCAACATACTCGCTCTATACCCTATCAAATCATACTCTCTTACTATCATTGTTATTATCCTATGTCACCGTATCATCCATTTTGGTTGCTAAGGTTTGCTGCATAAATAAGTTCTTATTCTACATATCATATCAAGTACTCAACTATCACATAGCCCAAGTGTCCTATGGGTTAGTATTTCTCCCAAAATACATAATCATAACAAATATTTCCATTCAATCATCAACTAATCCTCGCCATTATCATTCATTCTTATAGCAAGAAAATACATCACAAGTAACCTAATGTATAAAAATTCAACTGATCATATCATACAAATGATATCCAAATACCACATTACATTTCATCAATGGAAATAAATCAAACACATAACTATCGTTATAAACAAAGAAAACTTTCTGATAGTCAATATAGTATCTGCATAAATATACTAACATCATAATCATAACGACATCATAAGCATAGTAACAAGATATAATATGACCCATAATATCGTAAATATAACTGAGTCAAACCTATACTAAGCAAATTAAATGTAGCAAGTCTATCTAAAAAGATTTCTAGTCAAAATATGGGGCATTACATTAAGAGTGAGTCAAAATATATGGACCCAAGACATGGTCAGTAAATTGGATGTCTTAACCTAGATGTTATAATATGCATATATGAGTATTATTTATTTTGGTTATTTGGGAAATGCTATGTAATGAGCATCTATGGTCCTAGATGTGTGTAGCTTGAGGGCCTACCATTTCCATCTAAGCCTACATATGGGTAGAGATTTTATAAAAGGATTTGTGATATGTGTTACATCGGGAGAGGTCGATGTTTTTCCTACCTACTAGCAAGTGACCCCCTCTATGTATACTAGGGTCAAAGAAAACATGTCCTGAACCAAGAGGTTGTGCAATATCTTAAGACTAGGCAATGGAGGTCACCTATGAGGATGACGTGTGTAGTATGTAATAAGGGACAAAATCTTAATTCCTTGGTAAACCATAAGTCTCTATGACCAATGGGAAATAAGTTGAAAGGAATATGGCCTCCCTTGTAATGTATAATTAAACCCCCCTTATGAATATGGAAGTGGAAGTGTTCGAGTGAACATGCCTCATCCTTAGTATTGATTAAGACTTCTCATCCCAAAAATTATAAATATAAATATTATTCATATAAATATATGTTCGTTCACTCATTGAAATAGAAATGATATGCATGAGCAAAACAAACATAGTTTTAATGTTAATGCATTAGAAAATTCCAAATTTAAAGAAATACTCTTTTTATTTAATTAGAAAAGACATTATTATGTACACACATTTGAGTTAAACTAAAAAGGAAAGTGGGGAAAAGTAAGAAATGAGTAAGTTTAACATGGATATTAGATTATTATAAACTAGAAAATTATGCATGAGTAACGTATTGGCATCGTGCATGCTAAAAAAAAATAAGGGGAGGAGGGATGGACATGAGAGACACCTAATGATTCAAGGAAGAAATATTAATGAAATTACATGGAGTGTCGGTGGAAAGAGATATAGATTGTTCCAAGACCTTTTTATGCAATGGTTAGATTGTTTGTACATGAAGTGTTGGTGGAAAGAGATATAGATTGTTCTAAGACCTTTTTATGCATTAGTTAGATTATTTGTGATGGGTCTGCCACCATAATATTTTGGTGAAATAGTTTTTCGTGCCCCTCGTATTATTGTTATTGGTTACTTCATTAAGACAATCTCTATAGATTGGGGATTCTAGGGCAAGAATAGTACCTTTAGATGCACTAGGGTGGAAATTTGATGGTTAAACTTTGTCAGCACATAAGAAGCTTAAAACAAAATCTTAAAGTAAAGAAAGGTTTTTTAATTTTCAATTAAAAGTATTTCATTTGCAACATTTATTGTTCTATTTTCTTTTGATTTTTATGTGCGTGAAAATTCTAAAAAAATGATTTATTTACATATCAAAAAAATCCATTTTTCCTTCAAATTTGAATTTTTGAATAGGAAAAGTTTTATTACCAAAATCCAAGTCTCGTACAAATTTTTATTTGAAATAAATAGATAGATAGATAGATAGATAGAATTGTTTAATTTTTTTTTGTATATGTTGTAATTCTTCATTGTATGAAATGTATAAAATTTAAAAAAATAATCAATATGTTATATATTAAAAGGGTAATGCTTGTTTATTACAAATGACATTGTAATTTTATATTAAAGTTTTTGGAATTTTAAGTATCATAATTTTTATAAACAACTAACATGTTTTGAGTGGATACTCCACTCATCATTAAAGTGAAAAATGAAGCTTTTTAAAAAATAGAAAAAATAATGATTTATAGAGAAAACAGAAAAGAAAAGAAAAAAGATATGAAAAATAATTTAAGATAATTTAAAACTCAGATAACCAGAGGGAATGGAGGAACGAGTGAAGTAAAAAAGAAGAGAGGAAATTATTAAAGTGAGGGGGATATAAAGGGATGAAATAGGTAAGGAATACGAAGCATAATAAGAACAATAAAGTTAGGATACAGGAAAGGGGAGAGTGACTAATCTTAAAGAGAGACGGAGAAAGGAAGGAAAAGATAATAGGAATTCAAAAGATAATTTTAATTAAGATGTTGGATTAAGGGTTTCTAAGATTGTATTAGTTTATATCCATTTTCTTGATTAAAATTGTTGGGATACTTTTCAACTTCCAAAGATTCCCTAATAAGCCGAGGGGAGTAACAAGAGGTGGACACAAGGATTTTCATTTGATAAAATCATATTGGGTATTAGTTGATTTCTTGAGATGAGTGTGATTGATATCAACAGTGTGTTCATTTAAACCGGAATAAATGGATCTACCAGTTTGTTCAATGTAGGTTTTTCACATGAACAAGAGATTAGCTAAATCCATTGGGCTAGAGAAAAGTTGGATTTATATTTCATTCTCATGAATAGTTGTTTAAGGATTTTGTAGAATTTAAATATTATTTTGATTTTCTTCTTAATTGAATTTATCCATATAAACCATAATGACTAGTACTTTTTTCTATATATCAAACCATATTCTTTTCTATTTTCAATAAACTTCATTTTGATCTTGATGATGAGTGGAGTGTCCATGCAAATTGTTGGTCATCTATAAACTATGATAGATTAAAATTCCAAAAACCTTGACACAATATTTAAGCACTATAAAAACATCCATACTCAATTTGTAATTTTTTATACATTTCAATAAAGTATTAACAATGGGAAGATTGCATAAAACGTCTAATAAAATAAAATAAAATATAACATGAAAAAAAACACTGAAATTTTGAAGGACATGAAGTAAAACCCTAAGGGAATGTGTTTTAAAGTGTTATTTAAAAAAAAGCATCAACACTAAATATAATAATCAAAATAAAAAGTTTTAGTATGCCCCATTGAGCTGATCTTACCATGTCTATGTTTTTCTAATAATGTGTTTCCAATTATAAAGATGATAACAATAATAACAATATATATAGTAATCAAAGATAGATTGATATTTTCAAACATTACATTGCCAAAATTTAATGCATCTAGATGGCATATCTCTTGTAATATTTCTTTTCACATGATATGATGCATGGATCATAGTAATACATTTCTTTAAATGGGTTTAATGGTTAAGAACATGTGTTTCATTTTAGGAGGTCATTTGAGTTACATTAAAGAAACACGTCATGTTTGCTAACACAACCTACAGACTTCTCTTCTTCAACTTATTACAATGGATATGCACACATGACCTATAGATTGTACATCCCCCATGTGAATATTTCATATCGATTCTCTACAATTCATAACTTCAGCACATACAAAAAGCTCCTTAGACTAGCAAAAGGTATACTAGTTGGATCTATTACTAAGAAAAAATCCAACCCTAGAACTCCCAACCCTTTACATATTTATAATTTATTGATATCCCTTAACTCCCTAACCTAGAACTCCAACCCTTTACATATTTATAAGCTATTGGATCTATTAATTTAAGTGTACACAAAAACTTAACTTCCTAAATAACTCCACAACTTGACATTGTCAAAACACCCTTTTTCCTCTTTTCTCATTCTCTTTGTCGGAGTTGACCCCTTTAATAGACCACTTTGATGTAAACTCATTCACACCAAAACTAATTCTCCCAAAATGTACTAAAATATACTAGAATTTCCTAGGGCCAACAGGCCTCCAACACTCACATGTGGCTCATCCTGATCCACTCCAGGTCTATTCAATTGGTATTTTCTACTGTGACACAAATTGTCCATAGGTATCTGATGTCGACTTAACAATCTGTTTCAAATTCGTAACATGCTCTTCCAAGGTCATAACTTCCCACAAAGTTACTCCATCCTACACTTGATCTGCACCTAACTGATTTTTTTTCTTTATTTCTTCAATATCTGCCTCAATATTATGAGAGACTCGAATTGCTTCATTTTGCAGGGTCACTACCATATCACTTCTTTCTTGTTTCACTTTTCATAGCTAATTGATTTCCATTTGAACTTGTTTATTTTCCACCACCTTGGTCATCCTTTCATGTGGTGGCAATTTCTTTATTAGCTCTTTGACCTTCATAACTCTAGCTTGCACATTTTTTCAGTTTATTTGTTGCTTCCTACAATGCTTTTTCATCCATCAGTGCTTCCCAGGCCTACACTCTCATTGAACAACCATGTACATTCTTCTTTAGACCATTTAATTTCAACCAAGGAGGCCTTAAAATCAATGTCTCACTAATATCGTACCTCCTTAGGTTCTTGGTGTCAACTAGGATTCCAAATCCCAAGTTTTATCCTTATATCCCTTAATAGCGTCGATGATGCTTGATACTTTGCTTTCCACTTCCATTGCATCTTCCATTTCAATCTCTAGGGATTTGCTACAGATTGTTTCTATAACTCTCTATAGCCTTTCTTTTTATTCAACTACTGCATCACACTCCTGTTGAATTCCTTTATATCATTTTGTAAGTTTTTCCCACTATATTCATTCCCTCATCATCTGACTATAGCTTTATCTTTTCTTTCTTTTATTCTGTGTGCAATACTCAAATGAAGAGTATGTAGAGTATGCATTGGCACTTATGTCAAATGCAAATCTATAGTACTCAAGCCTTCTATACTTACCTGCACATTCTATTCCAAACACTTAATTTCTTTTGGTGGAAAACTTGCAACTTGTGGTAGCATACTGCAATGTCCCTTTTGGGAAATTTTGCAGAAATGCACAAATTGGTCAAATTCGGGCTTAACTAGTTATGACTCTAGAGGGTTCCAAATTTCACCAAATGGTCCCAAATTTCAAAGGAAATGGTATGGTGAGTATTAAAACATCCCAAGGTGGTTTATGGACACTTTTTATCTAACTTTAGACCTATTAAAATTCATTTGGGTCTAATGAAAAAAAGGGAAAATGACTAGGAAATTGTGATGAAATTCCTCCTAGGGTGTAGCCCAAAAGGGATTTCCAACTCATGTACAACCCTCCCAAATTTATAAGCAGATTATGGGGAATTATATAATACCTCATGGAATTTCATTACACATGGTTATTGTTTCTGAAACATGGTTATAGAGTTCCACATTTGTTTGCTAACATTCAGTGAAATTGCTTGTGGGGAAATTGCATATCTAGCTCGATTTTGACATATGAAAGGTAGAGTTAAAGCTTCAAATCAGGATGTGACATATAGGGACCATATAAATAATAAAAATTGATGCTAGAAAATTATTAAACACCATATAAATAACTTCATACAAGTCTTATATACAACTCATTCACTATGGGAGTCAAATACATGAAAACTAGTGAATTAGTAGCATGGAATTGCAAGAGTTTCACATATGGATTTCTTGGATCTCGACCCACAGAGAATAGGGAAATGAAATTTCATATTAACACATCATATATGGATTTCACAACATCATAAAACTCATATAATATCTCTTATACAAATCTGATATAAAACTATTTCAGGATTGAAGCCAAAATCCATGAAAACTAATGATACAATGGCATGAGAATGCAAGATTTTCACTCAAGAGTTTCCTATATTTCGAGCTGAATACAATATGGGAGTAAAATTAAAAATAATTACATAATATATTGTTTCCAAAACATCATCAAACTCATATAAATGTCCTCATAAATCCATGAAAACTAGTTATTCAAGAGCATGGGAATGCAAGCCTCTAGCATATGTATTCTTGATATCTCAAATTAAATATCATATTTAAATGATATTACAGAGCCATACATCATATATAAGGTATTTGTCCTAAAATATACTCATCAAAGTGCAAGCACCACTCCAACAAGTGCGCCCTCAACTTGAGAGTGTGGGGGAATGGAGAAGAAGGAATGAGAGAATAGGGTAATATATGAGAATTATACTATATGGTACTTCAACATGAAAATAAAAATCATTCATTAATATCCAATGAGTGGTCTGAATTGCCTCTCCATCAACCAACTTGGAATGGAATCCAACTCCCTCGAAATTGGTTCATAAGCAAGGAGAGTGAACACTCATCATGCAATGGACAAGAAAAAAATCTCCAAATTTCCAAAGGCCAATTAAAAAATGATCAAAATCCAATGTCATTCCTAATTAAATCCCTTTATTAAATTCATGAGGCCTCCTAAGTTCTAATTTCCCTCCATGGGATTCCTCCAACTCATCTTAGTGGTTTAGTAACTCTCATGACACTTGTCTTCCTCTTCATGCTCCAATTCTTTCCCCAATTTGAATGGCTTCCTCTAACTCACAAATTAAACATATTGGTGCCTATTTGTATCCCTATCATGTCATATTTTTCATATTTCTGCAATCAGGTCTTAATTTGTCATACTTGTCATAGAATCTTTCATCATTTGTTGGCATAGAGTGCATGGAATCTCCTTCCAAGTGGCACAACTTGTATTATAGTCTCTTCATATTCCATGGGAGTTACTCTCCTTCACCTATTCAAATTCCTCGACTCATTATATGATATTTGACACCACATCACCCTCCAATAATGTTACATTATCCATGTGTTCGGATTTGGATGAAGATCATGCCAAGTGTGTGGGGAATCTGGTCATCCAAAGGCTCCACAAGATTCCAAGTGTCTTCATGAACCCATTCCACATTATTTTATTAGAATTTATCATTTATGTGGCCCATTTAAATGTGAATATGGTAAACTAAAGTCCATTTGGTTCCCATATCCCCTTGTTACAAAATTTATGTATCCATCTCAACCTAGGGAACTGGTAGGTTGGTCGAACATTATTTCCACGTAGTCTTATTTGGAAATTATTTAATTGGGGACATGAAATTAATCCCCAGTAAATATTTATTTTCCTTAAGAAATTTCAAACATGGATTTTGAATAACCTTCTTTCCTTCCCAAACTTTGCTTCAAACCTTAGCAACAATTTGAGTAGTGGCACTATTGTACTACAATTGTGTGTTCCCAAAAGTAAACATATGTAGATCTTTGAATATTGATATATCATGTGAAATCACCACTAACACCAAAAGGATTAATAAAATCCATCAAAACAAAATTTTCATAAATAATCTTTACCTCCATCTTTTGAAAACCTTTTCTAAACTTTCATCTGTTTTTGTTTCTATATAATTCTTTGAAGTTGGTACTGAGTTTCCAAACTTGAATTTTCAATATTCCAAGAAATTTTCAAAGAGGAACCACCATGCTTGTTTCTTCTCTATGCTCATTACAATCACCTTCTCAAGTGGTGACTCAATATCCAGTACTTCTTGTTACCCCCAAAATTGAAACCAACCAGTACCTAGATCCCATTTATTGTATTGCACCCTTCCAAACATCATGAGTGCAAAAAATAGATCATTAAAGTAAAAAAAATACATCATACAATTGTAAATCAATAAGGTACATCATCAAAGGATCATGAAAGTGCTAGTACATCCAAGTAAGTAGATCATCATGTGGCCCATACACACAAGCATCAAGTATTATATGTCATGTAATGCTTCTCCAAAAGAATGTAATATGCATCAACATAATAATAATCCATGTGTTATTTCATCCAAGAAGTGAATGAAGAACCTCCACCAAAATATGAACCCAATAAGCATCAAAGATAACATGAAGACTTCAAGTGGCTCAAAGAAGTCTCATCAACACACCCATGAATATGTATATCATCATAATGTAACAAAGGATGTTGCTGTAAATGTAAATAACATGGCACTCTATTCATGTCATCACCAAGAGGAGATATAGGAAGTCCATACTCTTCATGTGGCACCATAAAAAAAACCTTTCACCCATAATTCATTAGGATGAATTCTGCAAAATGTGGAAATGTAGGATGTAGGAGAAATAACCAACTCACCCAAAGGATTAGAAAGTGTAAATTTTCCATCATGTGAAGGATCCATAGGGGTAGGATTATGCATCTCCCTCAAAAGTGTGACACTTTCCTCATATTTTGGTTCCAAGATAGTGGAATCATGCACTTTTTCAAAAAGTGTGTAACCATTTTCAAGAGGAAACTCAAGTTCCTCTTCCACCACAACAAGTGATTGGCTTTCATCAAGCTCATCTTCAAACACATCAAGAGCCTGAAATTTTCCATGTTTTTCATGATACCTCGTGTCATGAGAATCTTCAAAGAAATATACCATATGACAATCTGAAACATAGGAGGTAGAACACGTATCTTGCAACCTCTCAAGAAGTTGCTCATTTTGAATTTTCAGCTTATGAATATCCTAATCATTATTCAAGTATGCTTCATGTAATCATTCATTAACCTCAACCAAATTGTTTCTATCAAAAATCAAAGACATGAAATTACCTTTGGTGTTGCACATTTCTCTTTGAATATTCTCCATGTATTCAAGGAAGGATGACTCCTCCAATGAAGAAACTTTCCAATAAGAATTTGACACCAATGCTTTAGTGTCATTGAGTATGCTAAGGGCCTCATGGATATATTCCCTTCACTCAGATTCAAAGACCATTCAATGAAGGACCTAATATAGGTCATTCCCAAGTGCATGATGGGGACAACAGTCGGCTGAATGAGTCAAATTATGTTATGGCGGAAGCATATAAGAAGAACTAGCAAAGAAAGAAACACACTAGGTTGACAAGAAATACACACATGGACAGTATGCAAGAATTCGAACCAATTTATTACTTATTCTCCATGAAAGATGGAGAAATCAGATGATGATCAAAAATTTGTCTATATTACATAATCATACATGCTTATATAGGATTTTGAGATGTTTGGGTGACTACCTACTATGATCAGTTACAAGAAGTTATAATGGTCAGAAGTTCAACCATCGTAGAGCATGTTGGTATGTTGTATTCGAGGCAGACCTATCGAGGGAGAACCTGTCGAATGTGAACTCGTTGGTTGAACATGTCGAAGAAAACCTATCGAAGGTGAACATGTCGGCTTCCAAGGCGAACATGTCAAGGAAAACCTGTCAAAGGTGAACCTGTCGGCTGCCAAGGAGAACCTTTCGGATGTTGGTTGGATCATTCCTCCTTCCATAAGAAACAATGGTCTCGATTTTGTATTCATTCAGGTGAGGAAACTTGTCGACGAATTCATTAGAAAAGTACCATTTTCCTTGTGCAAGGATCTGTTCGTCTTTAGCCACTTGAAACAAGGGAATGGAGTTCGTCCTTGTAAGGCATGTGCATCATCCCACAATGATGTCGCAAAGAAGAGGTTCCTGAACATCTGGATGGATGTCTTCAGGTTGTGTTTTCTGCAAGTCATTTTGTTCCAACTATGGTGCATGATATGTTCGAAGCATATCTACATTGAAAATTTGATGTAGGCTAAGGCATGCAGGAATGTCGAGCTAAAAATATTTTCTCCAATATTTTTAAGGATACTGTATATACCATTTCGTAAAGGTTTCATCTTTTTGTATGGACCAGTGAAGCGCTCCTTCTTTAGATGTAACCAGACCTCATCCCCAATTTGGAATGAATGAGGAATACGATGCTTGTTGTGTCGGGCCTTAGATTTTGAATTTTTTCGTTTCAACATTTCATGTGCTTTCTTCTGAATGTTGTAGACTTCATCTATGAACTTCAATGCTTTCTCCACTTCTCTTCCTTTGAAGTCAGTGTCATTCAACTGTGTCGAGGAACTGATTAAGTCGATAGGCGCTGAGGGTTGAAATCTATAACATATCTCAAATGGACTCTTGCTCGTAGAGCTGTGTTGAGAATGATTGTAGCTTTGATGTATGTATGGAAGGATTTCATCCCATGTTCGATGATTCTTGTGGTTGTACATGCGAAGCAATTGTACGACTAAGAAATTTACAACTTATGTTTGTTCATCTATGTGCGGATGGAAGGCTTTCGACAAAGAAAATCTCATGTTGAGTTATTGCCAAAGAGTTTTCCAAAAGGTGCTGACAAATATAGAATCCCTGTCAGAAATAAGATCATCGAGAGGCCATAGTGTTTCCACACATTTTCAAAAAAGAGTTGAGCAGTCTGATGTGATTTCGTAGTCCTCTTGCATGGTATGAGTATAGAAGTCTTGGAAAATATATCAACTACTACTAGTATCGTGTCATGTCAATCTTTGGTAGTAGGATATCCCATCAACTAGTCCATAGAAATAGATTCCCGTGGTCGAATAGGAACTGGAAGGGGTGTATACGGTCCTTGTCGTCGATTCGATGGTTTAGTAATGGAACAAACCACGCACGATTGAATGTACTTGTTAAAATCATATTTAAGTGATGTCCAGTAGAAATACTTTTGGAGGATAACAAGTGTTTTTGCGACTCCAAAATGTCCTGCAATCTTGTTGTAGTGTGCATCCCAAATGAGCTTTTGTCGGTGCTCATGGGTCGGTACACAAAGATGTCCAAGATTGTATAGAAAGGTGTCTTTCAAGAAGTAGTCGATAGTCGACAACTTGTTGGTCTAAAGCTATCGATAGATTGTAGAAAAATCACAGTCTACTGAATACAATTACGGCCAAGTAGTGATGTCATAACCTTGCATACTCATCACTGTAGACAGTAGAGTAATGGGCGGTATGTTGAGACAATCCGCTGTGGCATTGGATTTTCCTTTCTGATACTTAATTACTAACTGAAATTGTTGCAGAATATTAATCCACTTGAGTTTTCAGGTTGGCTGTTGTTTCGACTGAGTCAAAGCGAACTGCAAATGCTTATGGTTAGTGAGGATGATCGTTTCCTTGCCAAGAATGTATTGTCTCCATTTCTTAAGAGCTTGCACAATGGATTACAATTCTTTTTCATATGTCGAGTGGCTTCTAACAGTGTCGCTGAAATTCTCAAAATGAAACATGACTGGGTGACCTGATTGAGTGATCACTGCACCAAGGGCATAGTCCAATGCATCCATCTCAATATCAAAGGGCTAATGCAAATCAGGTAACACAAGTACTGATGCAGTATAAAGCTTGTTTTTTATTTGTTCAAAATATTGTTGTTGTGTTGGTGTCCATTTGAAGACAGTTTTCCCATTTCCTTTCGTTAACTGATTCAAAGGACATGTGATGTGGCTGAAGCCAAGTATGAATTGTCGATATAAATTCGCCAAACCAAGAAAACTTCTTATTTCATGAATGTTTTGAGGAATGGGCCAATCTCTGAGGATCTGTACTTTTTCTAGGTCGACATGAATTCCTGTAGAGTCGATTACATACCCCAAATATTTGATGTTGGTCATTGCAAATGAGAATTTTTCCATGTTCGGATATAGCCGATGTTGTTGGAGAGTGTCGAAAACTTACCGAAATTGTTTGACATGTTCTTCCCATGATCGACTGAAAATCAAGATATCGTCGAGATAGACAATGACACATTTACCAATGAAAGGTCATAGAAGTTCATCCATATATCTCATGAAGGTTACAGGTGCATTGGTTAAGCTGAAAGGATTAAATAACAATTCAAACAATCCTTCCTTGGTATTGAAATACATTTTCCATACATCAGTGGACTCGATTGGAATCTTGTTGTATCCCAACTTGAGGTCGAGTTTCGTAAAGAAATTAGCACCTTTTAGATTGTCGATGAGTTCATCAATCCGTGGAAGAGGGTATCTGTTCTTCACTAAAATTTCGTTGAGATCCCGATAGTCGATGCACATGAACCAAGTCTTGTCTTTCTCTGGAACCAAGATGGCTAGACTTTGATAAGGAGAGGAGTTGGGGTGGATATGACCCTTGTCGATCAAATCTTGGATTTGTCTAGGAATCTCTTCATTTTTTGAGAATGGATCTTCTGTAAATAGATGCGATACATAATGAAGAACTAGGAATAAGTTCAATGGATTGCTTTACCTGACACTGCATAGGTACTCTGTTTGGTGCTTGAAATATGTTCTGGTATTCTTCAAGAATGCTTTCGATCTGTTGTTTTTGTCGGGAGATTTGCTGGTCGGTGAGTCGATTCATTGTTGTATTCTTCTTGGAATGTTGAGGCTTTATCATGATTAATTCAAACTTTTGAGAATGATTGATAAGATTCTTTATTTTTTTGGAAGATATCGTAGAAACCATTGATGTGGGTTGTCTATCTAGTATTCCATACCATTGATTTTGGATTTTGACAGTCACCTTCTGAGGCCGTGACTGATATGTACCGTGTTGATCCCGTAGGTCAGGTTCACCGAATAGAGCGTCAGATACGGAAAGAGGTGCCATGTCATAGATTACTTCATCTTCAAAAGGGTTAATGAAGTAGGCAAGTTGGCATTGTCGTGTTATCCTTAGTTCCTTCCAATCCTTCATCCAACCGATATTGTAAGGTTGGGGATGTGGAGTGGTGACAAGACCTAATTTATTCACAAGATCTTCAGAAATGAAGTTCTTCTAGCTACCATTATCCATAATCAGATGTAATGGATTGTTCTGAACCCATATCCATGTATGGTATAGGCACTCTCATTCCTCCTCATCGACGATGGTTGAGGCTTCGGGAGTGGTCGAGGTCGAAGCTAGGAGGGTTGATGCATCTAGATCAGATTCTACCAGGGTTTTGTCGGACAAGTCAGATGTCGACAATTTTGCCAAAAATGTCTTACAAGATTCGCATTCTGATGTATCATGCCATGCTAAACTGTGATAATCACACTGTTTCCTGGTAGGATCTTTTTTGATGTGATCCCTCTTGTATTTCTGTAAGTTATTTTTTTGATGATCAGGCTTTAGTGGAGTCGGCTGAGAAGGATTCTTGAACTTGTCAGAGTCAGTTGGTGACTTCTTGTCAGATGTTCGACATGTTGGATTGTTCGCAAAATGTATTTTTCCTTTCTTTTTAGCTTCAATATTGCTAGCATAATGAAATGCATCTGCAAGCGTGTTGATAGTTGGAAATTCCATCTCTTGCTAAATGTATGGGGATAAATTGTTGATGTACTTCAAGACAAGAAATTTCTCTTCTTCTTGGATGCCAAGTCTAGCCATGAGTTGATATAACTTGCCAGTGTAACTCTGTATGGACTAGTCTTTCCACTGCCTTATATACTGCCACTTCTTTTACTGTTGTTCAAGGTACTTGGGAGGGTAGAACTCCTTTTGGAAAAATTCGAAAAAAATTTCCCATGTGTCTATGGCGTCTTCTTCTTTTTCCATCTTTGTCGATAGATTCTCCCACTAGCAGTGAATGGAGGTTGACATCTTTAAGGATGCAATGGTGATATTTTCTATTTCAAAGAGATGATTTACTACATAGTATGATTCCATTTGTTGTACCCAATTGTCAACGGATTCTGCATCAATATTTCCTTCAAGGTTCAGTATGTCCAAATTCATTTGACACTTTGAAGGGGCTAATTTTGTCGGAGTGAGATCACGTCAAAGATTCCCCAGAGTTTGGAGTGACTCTCGTGAGATTCTCGCTGAACTAGGTGAAAATTTCGGTTTACTGGCAAGCTAGTGATTTTTCTATGAGTTGCTTTGTCTCGTCAGTTGCATGTCTATTGTCTGCTTTTTCGGCCATCTTTTTTGAAGTCAAAGGAAGTGTCTGCTTATGTTGCTAAGTTTGTAAGCGTGTTTGAACAGGTGTAAGTTAAATAACTTCGATGGAAGTGCTTATGTAACTTAATACTTTGAACAATATTTTTCTCTTATACCAATGATCCAGGTCATTCCCAGGTGCACATTGGGGACAATAATTGACTGAATGAGTTGAGTTCTATTATGGTGAAGGCATATTAGAAGAACCAGCAAAGAAGGAAACACACTAAGTCGACAAGAAATACACACACAGACAATATGCAATAATTCGAACCAATTTATTACTTCTACTCCATGAAAGATGGAGGAATCAGATGATGATTAGAAATATGTGTATATTACATAATGTAGATGCTTATATAGGATATTGATACATTTGGGTGACTACCCGATACATTCAGTTACAAGAATTTATAATGGTCAAAATTTCAACCGTTGCAGAGCATGTTGGTATGCTGTATTCAAGGCAGACCTATCGAGGGAGAACCTGTCAAATGCAAACTTGTCAGCTGAACATGTTGAGGTAAATCTGTCAAAGGTGAACCTGTCGGTTTCCAAGGAAAAAATGTCAATGCAAACCTATCGAAGGGGAACCTGTGGCTACCAAGGAGAACCTGTCGAAGGTGAACCTGCCGGCTGCTAGTTGGATCAAAACCGTTCATGGGAGAGAACCTCCTCTTCTTCTTTATTCTTAATTTGATCAACTTCTTGAAGCTCAAGTGGGGATGGGGAATTTTATATTGGTTCTTCATTGGTTGTCACAAGGTATTCATCTTCATGCTTATGAGAACATTGTATTGCAACAATATTTTCAAATCCGATCTCTATGTCACCAAGATATAGTTGTGAGCACCCATCAATAGGTACTCCTTCACTGTTCAAGGATCCATCAGTAGATGTTGTTTGATTTGTATAACCCCCATCAGTAATATTTTTTTGCTTTTCTTCACCTCCCTGTTTATGTTCTTCTCTTCAATAACCTTAAGGTAATTGATTATCCACTTCATGATTTTATGTTTCTTCCTTTAATGAAGTATCTAGGATCTTTTCACAAGTAGGATGATTTTTTCTCATTTCATGCTCCTCCAAACTTGTGGATTGTTGAATGTCCCATAATGAATTCAAATTTCCATTCTTATTCCTAAATCCATTCACCCAATCATCAAATTATTCAAAATGAATGCTCCTATGTTTATTTCCATGATGGAAACAACTACTACCCCTGACTACCAGCTTACCCCTAAGTTGGCTAGCCACCAATTCGAACCCTTGCATAACCTATTTGGTCGTATCATCAAAATATTACTTCATGAGTTTATTAAATTCATCCCTATCATCCATAACTGAAATCGGATCCAATACCATGCCCTAGTACCACTGTAATGCCCCTTTTTGGAAATTTTGGAGAAATGCACATGTTGACATACTTTAGTTGACAATGGTTCACTCCACGTGCATGTCGACACCTTTCAAATCTATCTCCCTAAACACTGGACTGGAATGGTTTTAGCCTATCCAGCAACACCTCTGAAGCAGATGCAATCTAACCCGATATGTTTGAGGGAGGGCTGTAGGAACCATGTTTCCGCAGAAGGAAGAGGACTTATGCATTATGTCTCACTCTATCACTGTATTACTCAGATATCCAGGGGTTTACACATGTCATGCATTAGATATCATCATTTGCATTAAATTATAATAAATTTCATATCAATTTAGCAAAGGCATCAACACAATTAAACCCAACAAACATAGAAAAACTTCGCATCATTCAGACATAGAAAATATCGCAGATCGCACCATGGAAAATTCAACACATAAAAGGAAAGAATTTCATCATCAACGTCCCCCTTATATTAGCTTCAAAATATCATAGCTTCAAAAATATCATAAAACTTCCCCTGGTCGAAAGCCTCAGACCAAAAATTCATTCATCAACAAATCGCATACCGACAAATTACATTCACCGGATCATTGTACTTGGAAATTATTCTACTACAATTGATCCCCCTAATGACTCTACTCCTAATTCTATTTATAGGCTTGCAACTTTACAAAATGGTCCACATAAGTCGACTCTCTAACTAATTTGGACCAAAACCTTTAACTAATGCAACCAAACTGACCAGACTTTTCAGTATCTTTCTCCTGCATAGTTTACTTTTCTACTTGTCAATATCTTCTTTGTCACACCTTGTGCAATTGATCCCCTTTCCAATGGGACCCCAACACAAACTTGTGGCTCATTCTCAAGCCACTTCAACTGGACATAGATGGTGTGTTCATATTGGCCTTGAAACTATCGCGCTCTGTCCAAACCTGTTCAACTTCTTCCTTGAACTTTGTGCTCAATATTGCACACTCCTCTACCTCTTGTTCTGTTGGGTGCTCCTCAGACACCTGTGCCACTTTAGCTCATGCTTCCTTGGTGTTTTGTAAGTCCCTCCATATATTTAAGTTCCAGCTGCCTTGATTCCTTATGGAATTGATCTAACTGCACAATCCTCCTATGGTGTCTTTCCCGTGCCTTGTTGACTCATTGCTATAGCACTTTCAGCTTGGCTGCCTTGGTCACCTACAAAATTGGGGTCATCGTATTGAGTGATCCCCTCAACGTGTTTAGTTGTGCATTTACTCACTTATCTATGTACCTAATTGTTGCAGTTGTTCATCCTAAACCACGCTCATCCAAAATTGTGTTGTTGCTTCTGCAATGGAGTGGGTTGCTTTCTCCATATCCACTATTTGTGTTGTTGCCTCTTCTACTTTACTCCTGTGCTATGCTACCTGCTCTGGTGGTGTACTCGGTATGACGCATGATTCCAACTCCTCATTTTTCTTCTTCAAGTTGATGATTATTTTTCCTAGTCGCAATATCGTCACCTCTACAAACATCTCCATGGTGATGCATGAATTCTCTTCACATGCAACAACAATTTCCTTCTCCATTCGTTGCCTTTCATCAACCACTTTTGTCTTTTCATTCACCACCATCTCTTGCTCGATTTTCATTCGCTCAATCTATGCTTCTGCCTACACTATCTGCTTTTGCAACTTGACCAATTGGTCATGCACTATCACCTCACGGTCCTGGATCTCGTGACTTGCTGCATCTACAGTCTGGTCACTATATGCATCGTTAATTCATTAATATTGAGGATGACCGAGTCAAATTGACACAATATGGTTTTAGAATATTCATCTTCTATCGAAAAAAAATTCAATGGATCTCAATTATCAGCATTGTCTGGACAACACTTACTTTATCTACCCTTTGCAACAAATATGTATGTGGTGCTCTTGTCTCTAGTACAACATTCGTCATGGATTTAAACAATCATTTCACCTACTGGAAATATTTTGCAACATGTTTCTAAACCTGCGCTTGACTCTCACTGGTCGTTGTAGAGATTGTGACCATTATTCGGCTTACCTGATCATTTGAAAGCTTTGATGTATTGCTTCCTTCTCCTTTTTCAAATATGTGCTTTTTCCTCCCCTCTTCTTTATTAAATTGAGCACATAGATCTGTGGACAAACACACAACTCACAAGATAGATCACACAATTTACTCAGCAATTGAACAATGAAACAGTGCAAAAATGGCTTGCAATTATGAATGCTTTCATTAATTAAAAAGTAATTAGATGATAAATTACAATGTAATACAATGGCTAAATAGCCACATGCAATCTAAATCCACATGAGGACATTCGAATTGATTAGACTCTACTTGATTGTAGGTAACTAATACCTTTTCTAAATCATTATCGAATGACTCAATAGTTAACTGACCTTGTCTAAATCATTATCGGAGTTCATCGGAGTTCTAAAACACAACTCAAGTGTCTAATTCAGTGTTAACTAAATCTAATTGACTATGGTAGGTGAGGAATGCACCTATCCTGCATGCAGCCATGCAAACCTAGTGCTAAATGAATGTAGAGGACTAGAACTGAATGTAACTAACTCCTAACTCAGCTTGACTAGTCAATGACTGAACTCAACTAATGAAGGTTGATATCATCATTCCCAGTGGCTCCTAAATTGTAGGGATTGATCTAGGAGGCTCCTAAACTGATGAATGCAAGTGAAATCAGTTCTAGTAGGCCTCAATTAGTGTTCCCCACACTTTAGTAACTGGAGCATGTGCCCCAATTAGGCCAAGTGGACCCAATGGTGCTAGTGACTAAAAATAGACTGGATGGACTCTTGATTTAGACATGACTCCTGATTTAGACATATGACCAAATTGGACAAGGGAGGATTAATAATCCTAACACCCCCCATGAATGCTAAATTGGACAATCATTGGGCCCTGGTAACTAATACCATAGGTCACCCATTACATCAAGTAAATTAAAGTAACTACTCAATACAAGGAGCTGGGGAAAAAAACACATGGGAAAAAATCCCCCCCTCTAATTAAGCAGGTAGAATCGGGATCAATATGGTTCTTCTGTGCATAGGTATCCTGGGGACTGGAATGTGAACCTCTCCATCATTATGTCTGGAGGAATATTCTTCTTTGGAAGAAGAATAATATGCTCAACTAAATCATAAATGCAGACAACTGCTGGATGAAGACTAGACCCATGTAGAGCAACTGAAATCAACTGATAAGTGAGAAATGGTTCCTAAGGATTCAAACCATGTGATGAACACCCAAGAAACTGATATGTTGCATCCATGAACAGCAAACCATGAGTGGTAAAAAAATCCCCAAGTGTTAGGAGCAAGTGTCTAGGCGGATGCAGAAAATCTTCCTCTTTACCAGTTCTGTGAGGAGATGAGCATGTGACCAAAAGTAGAGAATCCCTAAGGATATGGAGAGTGAATGACTGAGATCCATAATCTTATATATATTCAGAAATATATAATGAATCACAAAATATAATATCATCAACCTCATAAGAGGAAACTAACACCAAATCCCTAGTAGCAATTTTGAGGAAGAATTGCGGTACTTGATTTTTCACACCGAAATTGGTGAGAGTAGCTACAAGCATGACTGAAGGCCCTTGGATTTTAAAATTTGAACCAAATAATATCATATCATAAATTAAATCAGATATAAATGGGTTCATATCATATCCAAAACTGTGAAATGAAATCAAATCCCCAACAGCAGTTTTGAAGGAGACTTGCGGTACTTATTTCTTCACAAAATTAATGAGAACAACTACAAGCAGTACTGAAATCTTATGAACCTTAAATATTGAAACAATAAATATCATATCAGATCTAAATAATATCATATCATTTCTAATAAGTTTCCTATAATATCCAAGAGGATGGTCTACCGAGACGGTAGATGCACAGTTTTCTTCTTCTTCAAAATTCTGAATTTTGGTGCATGCAATCCTGCAAGAATTTGCTAGAAGATATAGATCATGGGGAGAAAATGGATCACTCTGGTAATATGATATTTCTTCCAAAATATCCAATTTATTACATATTTTCACACCAGCAGCAACATTAGAGGGAGAAAAATAAAATTTCTCTTCACTTTCGGAAGCAATTACTAGCAAATTTTGCACAGAATTCAAAGGAAAATCACTAGAGGAGGACTTTGCTTCTTTTTCATCTTGAACAATTTCAGTAGAGAGAGTAGAGGCCGAGAATTTTGGATCAGGAACTCTTATGTTTCTGTATGTTCTCTCCAAATTTCTATTATGATCCTCATCAATCATTCCAAAGGTTCTGTCCAATTTTGTCCAGATATCCTTTGGGAATTCAATAGATCTTTTGAGGTAGCACAAGCTACGAGAAAGATATAGTGACATTGTTCCAAGAGCTGCATCAAATTCATTCATCCAATCATTCTCACTCTCAAATGACTCTTCACTGAGTCCAATAGACACCTCATAGAGACCTTCTCTCTTCATCTTCCATTCTGAATAGTTTGTGAATGTGAGAAGAGGAACTGATGAATCCATTCAAAGTTGTACCTGCAATTACAAAAAAAGAAAAATTAAGGTCAGACATCCTGCACATTTCGGTTTTTCATCACACCCATCGTAATTGATCAAGCAAGCTTGATCAACAATTCCTTAACTTGGGGTATTAAGTGGTAAACCTTCTGCTTTTGGTGTAGAGCTAGAAGGAGCAATTTTTCTCAAAAAAATGATCCAATAGGAGATATGAGGAGGATAAGTGCATTGTTTACCGAGGCTCTGATACCATATTAAATTGAGCACATAGATCTATGGACAAACACACAACTCACAAGATAGATCACACAATTTACTCAGCAATTGAAGAATGAAACAGCGCAAAAATGGCTTGCAACTGTGAATGCTTTCATTAATAAAAAAAGTAATTAGATGATAAATTACAATGTAATACAATGGTTAAATAGCCACATGCAATTTTAATCCACATGGGGAAATTCGAATTGATTAGACTCTACTTGACTGTAGGTAACTAAGACCTTGTTTAAATCATTATCGGAGGACTCAATAGTTAACTGACCTTGTCTAAATCATTATCGGAGTTCATCGAAGTTCTAAAACACAACTCAAGTATCTAATTTAGTGTTAACTAAGGCTAATTGACTGTGGTAGTTGAGGAATGCGCCTATCCTACATGCATCCATGCAAACCTAGTGCTAACTAAATGTAAAGGACTAGAATTGAATGTAACTGACTCCCAACTCAGCTTGATTAGTCACTACCTGAACTCAACTGATGAAGGTTGGTATCGCCACTCTGAGTAGCTCCTAAATTGTAGGGATTTATATAGGAGGCTCCTAAACTGATGCATGCAAATGCAAGCAGTGGTAGTAGGCCTCAATTAGTGTTCCCCACACTTTAGTAACTCGAACATGTGCCCCAATTAGGCCAAGTGGACGCAATGGTGCTAGTGACTAAAAATAGACTGGATGGACTCCCGATTTAGACATGACTCCTAATTTAGACATATGACCAAATTGGACAAGGGAGGACTAATAATCCTAACATTCTTGTTGCATCTCTAGCTATGAATCTAACAGAGCTGCCGATGATCCCTCCTGTGACTCCTCATCATATTTTTTCTCTTGCGCCTGCTCAGCTGGAATGACTGGTGGTAATCCTTCTTCGGTGTCCAACATCTCATCAACGTTGAACAAAACCTTCCATTTTAATGACCATTCATCAATAATGGCATCAATGTATTCATTATTCATATTCTACCGTGTCCCTAACCACTGGTGCTCCGCAGCATGCCTTGCTTGGATGTGTATTGCATGTGGGCTGATTGTGAATTTCACCAGCCTTCGATACTTGGTCCTGACCTCATTTGTAAGTTGCAAGACCTTCCCTGCCACTTCCCAGAGTTTGTTATTCAATTTTTCATGCCTTATCTTTGAGTTCCTAGAGATTTTGATATCGTGCTCATCGACATGTTTTTACTTCTTCGACGTCCATCCCTTGGTAATAATTGGGTTCCATCCAACCCACAAGTGTGATTAGTATCAACAACCATGACTAAGTAAATGGTCTTTTTCCTTCCTGTGACAAGATGACATCTTCCATCAATTGGTTCAGCAAAAAAATATCCCTATTCATCTGGACTCCTGCTGTGCATTGCTTCACATAGGAGATAACTCTCAACTTGCACTGGTTCGGTCTATTCGTGCATGGTTTTTACAGCCAGCAACTTTGTTGCGAGTCAAAGTTCCTTGTCATTAATAGTGTCAATGACATATGTTCTCTTGTCAAGAACTACATCATGTTTCTTCTTCAGCCTTGCAGGAAGCCTTTTTTCATTGTCTTTACCTCTAAAATACTGGGACGAATCAACACCTACCTTGGGAAGACCGGTGATCCGTGAGATCAGGTCAACCATTATGGGTAATTTTGTATCCAACCATAGATAACATTTGTGGAAGCATGACAGTAACTGCTTCATGCATGTGTTCACTTCCATCAAGCTCCTGAAATGCGGCATGTGGGTAATGGCCAGCAACCATGACTGCTGCAACCCCGATTCCCATTACGTCGGTTCTCTAGCGATAGTACCACTTTCATCATGCATTATGGATACGCCAAAATATCGTGATCATTGTACTGCAGCTTCTGCAAATACATAACTATGTTCATTGTAACATGCACCACCATCGGTGTGTTTGCCATCTTGATATGGAATCTCTAGTTCTTGGTGATACAAACTATTGGTGTATCTAGCTTTCGCGGTGGTACATAGACCAAAATGTCAACTTCTTTTAGTTCTTTCCTCAATGTGGAGTCTTTTGCTCTTGTCATCTATGGGCCAACTTCTACCTCTACTTCCCTGGTTGAACAATGGGTTGATTCGGTTCTCCGTTGGATAGAGGTTGGTCGATTCACACCCCTCTTCTTTCGAGGTAGTCGTGATAATACATCTTGAATTTTTTGTCTCTCCTCTACTATAGGCACTCTCTGTAATGGTGATCCCTATGTGCTACAACTCAAAATGATTTGGGCCATCGTTATTTGTCTATCTCTCTTCCTCTCTGTGTTGCTCTCTTAAACTTACATTTGCTCAAATTATCACAATCGTCACAATGGTTCAATCCCTTCCCCCTTGGTCAATTCTTATAAACTCTGTTGTGCTCGTGCAAATGATTGCGATCATCATAGCCAAATCCTTCAAACATTTACCAAATCTGTCATCGATTCTGCAAATCCAACGATTTTATTTCTCCATAAATGTTCATCTCGTCCACTTGCTTCATTTCCTGTCGGGTTTAATTTCTACATTTATTGCTCGATTTGACTATGTCGCACTTCGTATGGTATCTCCATGCTCCATACTTGCTGCAGTTCGTGTTTTTTTTCTGTTTACCCCTTTGTGTTACATTTTCTTGCTCCTTGTTGTGTCTTTTCACTTTTTTTTTAAATGTGCAGCTTATCAATCATAGTGTCACACATGGCTATCCTAATAGGGCTTTAATTGGATTCCATTTACTAGCTTTGGCAGTAATGCTCCATCTAATTGTTGTAATTGCACCGCACCTCCTTCAGTGATAAAATTAATCACATAAGGTCCTAACCAATGCATTTGTAGTTTACCTGGGTGCTTCTTGAACTTGTTGTCGTATAGGAGCACCATGTATCCACGTTGGAAGTACTTCGCTTTCGTGTGGCGGTCGTTCCATGCCTTCTATCAATCCTTTTCCACTTGCTGATGGAAACCTATGATGAACCGATCCTCCTCAAGTTGTAATAATTGTGTCAACCATTCTTCAACCGCTCCTTCATTCCTTATGCATGTTGTTACCGCTATGCGTAGGATTGGAACAATATACTCCATTGGGATTACTTCTTCATGGTCGTAGACCAGATTGAATGGTGTTTGTCTCGTCAATCTCTTATATGTATTTTTGTATGCCCATAATATCGTAGGTATTTTCAAATACCAATCATCACAATTTATGGTACATGCCTTGGTTAGCGCATGTTCCAATACCTTGTTAAATTCCTTGATTATTCCATTCGCCTATGGGTGATATGTGGTACTATCCTGATGTTGTATCTGAAATCCCTCTGTCATTGCGCTAATTATGTGATTGATAAAGTGACTCCCTTGATCACTCATTAGTATCTTGGGAAAACCAAACCAGTAACCACATTGTCGAATAGGAACCTGGATGATGTCGCAGCTGTACAATCTATCACTGGTGTTGGCTCTTCCCATTTAGTCAAGTAATCTATCAGAGTGATGATATATCACACATTTGTCCCTTTTCCTGGAGGATTGATGGGTCCCACAAAATCCATTGCCCATTTTTCAAATGGTTGTAGTGTTATTTGAGGTACTAGCGGCATCTCGTCGCGTCATGATGGCTTCCCTGTCCTTTGACATATGTTGCAACTTTTACAATATTTTGCGGTATCACTATGCATTGTCAGCCACCATAAACCATCTCGGAGTATTTTTCTTTTGGTTGTGTGACCTTCATAATTTCCTCCTGTAATTTTTTCATGCGCCTCGACCAATATTCTCTCCTTCTCATGCGGTAAAACATATCAATGCAGAATTTCATCCAACCCAATTTTGTATAGCTATCCTATGATAAGCTGAAAATTCATAGCTTTGACAACCAGTTGCTTCTTCTGATTGGTGGTGAAGTCCTCCAATGATTTTCCTATCGTCAAAAATTGGATAATTTGCTTGTAATGGTCAGCTACCATTCCGATCTTAAACAACTGTGGATCAGGTAGGCCATCATCAATGTTGCTTGGTTATTTTCCTATCTCGATCCTTGACAAATGATTGGGTGTTGTATTCAACCTTCCTGGCTTCATGATGATCTCAAAATCGAACTCTTAGAAGAGTAGTAACCATCAACAAACCTTTTTCCCCAACACATTCCTGTTGACCAGGTACCTCAGTGATGAATGATCCGTAAATATTTTGAAATATCCTCCCAATAGGTAGTGGTTTCATTTTTGTAATACATACACCATCGCCAATCCTTCCCTCTTCGTCATTGTGTAGTTCCTTTCTGCAGTAGACAACTTTTGAATTGCAAATGCAATTGAGTGACCAATCACTCCTTCCCTTAGCTGAGCTAAAATCACTCCCAATCTGACTGATGAAGCATCAATGTGGACATGAAATTCCTTCATCCAATCCAAAAATACCAATATCGTTGATGCAATCATCTTCTGCTTCAAAGTATCGATACTTCTGTGACATTCATCATTCCATTTGAACTTCACATCCCTCTTCATCAATTTCTCCATTTGTGTCATGATTGTTGCGTATCTACTTATGAACTTCCAGTAATATGCGGTGTGACCCAATACCACCCTTAGGTGTTTTACTTTCATCGGTCCTAGTAATTCTACAATAATTGTGATCTTGGAGGGATCGACCAACATACTTTCCTTATATACAATATGTCCTACCAAAATCCCAAACGAAGCATGAAATATACACTTCTTCAAATTTAGGGACATTTGGTGTTGTTGACATCTTTCTAACATCAACCGAAGGTTCACAATGTGGTATTTTACTAACCCATAGATGGTCCAGTCATCCATGTAGATTGCCAAGAATTTTTTAATGAATTCCTTAAACATAGCGACAAATATCCTTGAGAAGATTTCAATTTCATTCTTGAGACCAAATGACATCACTGTGTACTGAAAACATCTCCACTACGTTACGAAAGTGGTATTGTGTCTATCTTCCTTTGAAATTTTTATCTGGTGGTAGCCTGAAAAGTCGTATGTAAACGAATAAATATCTTGTCCTCCGACTCCTTCCAATACCACATTAGTGAATGGTGTTAGGAGCAGATCATGAATACATGTGTCATTCAGCTTCCTTAGGTTAAAATAGATCTGAATCTCCCACAGGTTTGATGATATCAGCATCCAACATCCTGTCGATTTTGGACTTGATTCATTCCTTATGTCACGAGTTCAATCGATAAGGACGTTTCTTCAATCATTTCGCATCTGTATTTAGAGGGATTTTCATTTCTCCCAAGTCTCTTGAAATCCCTTTCATCTCAGCAAACTTAGTCGGAAACAAATCCTAGAACTCATGCAGTAAGTCAATGATCTTCACCATAGTCTCCTTGTCCCAATAATATCCTACATTGGCGAACTTTAGGTCCTCTATCATCCTAATATTTACCTTTCATATCTTAAGTGTGTTTTGGACATTATTGACTGGTATTTTTGGTGCGCAATATCGTGACTTCCCTCTGATTCTGCAATGTTGATATCTCTTATATCATCCTCATCGTCAGGCTCTCCCATCACATTGCATCATTATGCCATCAACTATGTTACTGGAGTCTCATGCGATCATGTTGGTAATTCCACTAGTACGATATCCAACACGATATTGCGGATGTGTTGAAGTGCGCTATGTATGATTGGGTCGTCATTTTCAAAACAAAATGTATGACTAAAGCTGACATTCAATTATTCCCATGTTGTAATATCCCTTTGCAACTCTATTGATACATACCATCTCCTTGGTATTGTGTCTGACGTATGAATAAATGCATGTACCCATTCATCCTTGGGATTCAATACCGATGCAGTTTGACATGCGAATAGATAATTATTGGGATCATTCCTTCCATCGTACTTCTTTTTGTGGTAGTGCTCTGCTTCCCCAAATCAAAATCCCATTAATCTGTGACATATTTTCCAGTCTCCTATCGAGCTCTTATGCGTATCCCACCATCTCGTCAGAGTAGACTTCAGTTCTTTCTCTAGCGCCAACCATCGTTGAGGCTCTAGTTCTTTCTCTATGCGTAGCCCACCATATCGTCGGAGTAGAATTGAGTGATTTATCTAGCACCAACAGCCATCCCATAGTGCCTCCATGGCCAAAGCCTCCATTGCGACCTCTGCGGAATCCTACTTGGAATCCTCCTTGTGGCTAATACTATGGTTGGTTGAACTGGTACTATTGGTTCGATTGTGGTCGATTTTAATGTGGTTGAGTATGTCACGACTGAGTATATTGTGACATCACTCATCCCAAAGCTGACCTTAGCCATCATTGTTTTGAATAGATGATCAAAATCCCAGACCATCTCATTCGGATATTGTTTTATTTCTTTCAACATAGTAATGTATTGTGACTCATATTTGGGATTTTTAAACTCCTCAATTAGTTTGGTCTTGATATGTGCCAACATCTTCTGTTGATGCCCTGCCGACACTTGTACAAAATTCATGTACCAATCCAATGCTCGGGCTCGAAATGTTGTCGCTAGTTGTCCTTTCTTGATGTCTTCATCCTGTACTTGCTTCATAGTCTATACTACTTTGTAGAGGAAGCAATATTTCTCGATATCTTCAGTACCATTCCCATGGAACAAGGGTAGATTTACATCATCGTCCACCATTCTAGGTCTTCTAGTAATTCGTTGATCCACTAGTATTACTCTTGTGGTGACACATAGTACAATCTTGTGATTATATGGTGTTTCTTCCTCCTGAATTTGGCGCAACGGACGGAGGTGTAGGTACATTGTTGCTTTGGGTCAGTCCTTCCTCAGGCTCAGGTGTATACTGGTCATCTCATTCGTCACTGTAGGGTCACTTAGTCCCTTATGATCTCCTCTTTAATTTTCTTGTTCCAGTCACACCAGGACTCTCCTCAGTCCTCCACCTCTTCTCTTACCAGAACCTCACCTCACTTCGCAGAATACCAAACTCTTCCTCGACTTACCTCATAGTCTCCAACCCTCGTCTTTGTGGTACCTGATCCCTCCACACACTAGATATTTTCTTGTTGGATTTCATTTTCAGTATTCCTTTTTCGAAAATAAATTGATCTTAATCCACAATTGTAAAGACAATAGAAACTTCCCTCTTGGTCCCTTGAAGAATTCCCTCTCTTCGTCACTGTAGGACTTGACTATGTCGACGACAAACTCAGTGATATATCCTTCCAAAATGTTGTTGATCCACACTTCAACAGGTCTTGAAGCTTTGTTTTTCACCCTTTGTTGTAGTTGGATCAGTTCATGGGTCCACTGATTAGGTTCTCCTATTTGAAAGTTCCTTTTCTAGAATGTAAGTTGTACCCAACACTCGTACATAATTATGGGAAATGCAACTAAAAAAAATCATGAATATCAGAGTAGATATATCTTCTCAACTACTCTTCTGCTGATAGTCTGGAGTTCTAGTGTTCTTCTGCTATGAACTCTTGGGCCTTCTGATCAAACTAGTCGTAGATATCAGGTTTCGTCTTATGCCACAACATGTCCTATTCCTCCTCGCACTATGGTCCTGACATTGAAACCATTTGTTGACACACTTCAGTTGACAGGGGTTCACTCCACAATGTTGTCGACACCTTTCGATGCAATCTCCCTCAACACTGGATTGAATAGTTCTTACCCTATCCAGCAACACTTGCAAAGCAGAGGCAGTCTCACCTGATATGTTTGAGGGAGGGATGCAAGAACCGAGTTTCCGCAGAAGGAAGAGGACTTGCAAACTATGTCTCACTCTATCATGGTATTACTTAGATATCCATGGGTTTACACATGCCATGCATCATATATCGTCATTCATAGTAAATTCTAATATAGTTCATATCAATTTAACAAAGACATCAACATAATTAAATCCAACAGACATAGCAAAAATTCACATCATTCAGACATAGAAAATATCATAGATCACACCATGGAAAATTCAACATAGAAAGACAATAATTTCATCATTAACGTTCCTCTTATATTAGCTTCAAAAATATCATAAAACATCCCCTGGTCAAAACCCTCATACCAAAAACTCATTCATCTACAGATCGCATACCGACAAATTACATTCATCACATCATAGTACTTGGAAATTCTTCTACTATGAGTGATTCCCCTAATGAATCTACTCCTAATTCTATTTATAGGATTGCGCCTTTACAAAATGGTCCACATAAGCCAGCTCTCTAACTACATTGGACCAAAACCTCTAACTAATACAATAAAACTGACCACACTTATCGGTATATTTCTCCTACGCAGTTGATTTTTCCACTTTTCAATATCTTCTGTGTCTCACCTTGTGCAACTGATCCCCTTTCCAACAACACAAATTGGGAAAATTCAGGCTTAACTAGTTATGACTCTATAGGGTTCCAACTTTCACCAAATGGTCCCAAATTTCAAAGGAAATGGTATGGTGAGTATTAAAACATACCAAGTTGTTTTATGGACAGTTTTTCTCTAACTTTATACCTATGTAACTTCATTTTTCTCTAATCACAAAAACGGGAAAAAATGACTACAAAATTGTGATTAAATCCCCCCAAGGGTGTAGGCCAAAAGGGATTCCTAACTCATGTAAAACCATCCAAAAGTTATAGGAAGAGTATAGGGACTGATATAATACCTCGTGTATTTTTATTACACATGATTATTAGTTCTGAAATCTGGTTATAGAGTTCCACATTTGTTTGATAACTTTCAGTGAAATTGCTTGTGGGGAAATTGCATAACTAGGTCGATTTTGACATATCAAAGGTAGAGTTAAAGGTTCACATCAGGATGTGACATATAGGGACCATATACATAATATAAATTTATTCCCAAATATTATTAAACACCATATAAATCCTTTCATACAAATCCTATATACAACTCATTCAATATGGAAGTCAAATACATGAAAACTAGTGAATTACTAGCATGGAATTGCAAGAGTTTCACATATCAATTTCTCAGATTTCAACCCACAAGGAATAGGGAAATTAAATTTCAGAGTAACACATCATATATGGCTTTCACAAAATAAAAAAACGCATATAATATCCATCATATAAATATGATATAAAACTACTTCAGGATTGAAGACATAATCCATGAAAATTAGTGATGCAATGGCATGAGAATGCAAGATTTTCACAGAGCAGTTTCTTGGATTTTGAGATGAATGCATATGGTAATGAAATTATAGATAATGAAATAAAATATTTCTTCCCCAGCATCATCAAAATAATATAAATTTCCTCATACAAATCTAATATAAAGCTACTTCAATATTGAAGCCAAAACCTTGAAAACTAGATATTCAAGAGCATGGGAATGCGAGCATATAGCATATGTATTATTAATATTTAGACTTAAATAGCATATGGAAATAATATTACTGATCCATACATCATATTTCAAGTATTGGGCCTCAAACATACTCAGCAAAGTGCAACCACCACTCCAACAAGTGCACCCTCAACCTGAGAGTGTGGGGGAATGGAGAAGAAGGAATGTTAGAATAGGGGAATATATGAGAATTAGACCGTATGGTAATTAAAAATTCAAATAAAAAACATCCATTAAGCTCCAATTATAGGTATTAATGGCCTCTCCATCAAACAACTTGGAAGGGAATCCAACTCCCTCGGAATTGGTTCACAAGCATGGAGAGTGAACACTAATCATGCAATGGATAAGAAAAAGCTCTCAAAATTTCCAAATTCCAATTAACAAATGATAAAAATACATTATAATTCCTCATTACATCCTTTTATTAACTTCATGAGGCCTCCTAAGGTATAATTTCCCTCGATGGGATTCCTCCAACTCATCTTAGTGGTTTAGTAACTCTCATGACACTTGTATTCCTCTTTATGCTCCGTTTCTTTCCCCAATTTGAATGGACTCCTCTAACTCCCGAATTAGACCAGTTGGTGTCTATTTTTAGCCCTGTCATTTCATATTTTTCATATGTCTGCAATCAAGTCTGATTTTTTCATACTTGTCATAGAATCTTTTATCATTTGTTGTCATATAGTGCATGGAATCTCCTTCTAAGTGGCACAACTTGTCTTCTATTCTCTTACTCTTCCATGGGAGTTACTATCCTTTACCTACTTGAATTAATTGGATCATTATATGATATTTGACACCTCATCTCCCTCCAATAACGTGACATTACCCGTGTGTTCTAATTTGGATGGAGATCATGCCAAGTGTGTGGGGAATCTAGTCATCCAAAGGCTCCACAAGCTTCCAAGTGTCTTCACGAACCCATGCCACCATATTTTCATATAAATTATCACTTATGTGACCATTTAAATGTGAATATGGTAAATTAAATTCCATTTGGGTCACATATCCCCTTATTACAAAATTTATGTCTCCATCTCAACCTAGCGAACTAATAGGTTGGTGGAACATTATTTG
>LPNX010498032.1:89717-121279 GCA_001517045.1 Pseudotsuga menziesii
AGAATTTTTTTATGTATTTTTTATATTTTTCTTATAACATAACTTATTAACACAAAAAATAAATGATTACTATTTTTCCATAAATTTTCTATTCTTGAACTATTTTATTTTATATATTGCATTATTAAAAAAATTTAACATTATACCAAACCTTAACATAATAAATTTGGAGTTAACTAATTTATTTATTCAAAAATATATAAACCATTTTTTAAAATAACTCAATAATACTCTATGTGTACATTTTACATATTGATTTCAAACATAATACTATATATTCTCTAAAAATATAAAACCATATAAAAAATAAAGTTATATATTTAAAATATTATTTAATATTTTACATTTCTTCTTCTTATATAAGGTATAAAAAGATGAATATCATTTAATTTGCACTCTTCCCAATTATTACCAATTGTCAACACTTTGACGGGTCTTAGCTTTTTTCCTTTCTTCAAAGCATGATCACCTGTAGTTGTACGGTGTACCCTAGTTTCTACAATCCGCTGTGGCATTGGCTTTTCCTTTCTGATACTTAATTACTAACTGAAATTGTTACAGGATATTAATCCACTTGAGTTTTCAGGTTGTCTGTTGTTTCGACTGAGTCAAAGCGAACTGCAAATGCTTATGGTTAGTGAGGATGATCGTTTCCTTGCCAAGAATGTATTGTCTCCATTTCTTAAGAGCTTGCACAATGGATTACAATTCTTTTTCATATGTCGAGTGCCTTCTAACAGTGTCGCTGAAATTCTCAAAATGAAACATGACTGGGTGACCTGATTGAGTGATCACTGCACCGAGGGCATAGTCCAATGCATCCATCTCAATATCAAAGGGCTAATGCAAATCAGGTAACACAAGTACTGATGCAGTATAAAGCTTGTTTTTTATTTGTTCAAAAGATTTTTGTTGTGTTGGTGTCCATTTGAAGATAGTTTTCCCATTTCCTTTCATTAACTGATTCAAAGGCCATGTGATGTGGCTGAAGCCAAGTATGAATCGTCGATAGAAATTCGCCAAACCAAGAAAACTTCTTATTTCATGAATGTTTTGAGGAATATGCCAGTCTCTGAGGATCTGTACTTTTTCTGGGTCGACATGAATTCCTGTAGAGTCGATTACATACCCCAAATATTTGATGTTGGTCATTGCAAATGAGAATTTTTCCATGTTCAGATATAGCCGATGTTGTTGGAGAGTGTCGAAAACTTACTGAAGTTGTTTGACATGTTCTTCCCATGATCGACTGAAAATCAAGATATCGTCGAGATAGACAATGACACATTTACCAATGAAAGGTCATAGAAGTTCATCCATATATCTCATGAAGGTTACATGTGCATTGGTTAAGCTGAAAGGATTAAATAACAATTCAAACAATCCTTCCTTGGTATTGAAATACATTTTCCATACATCGGTGGACTCGATTGGAATCTTGTTGTATCCCAACTTGAGGTCGAGTTTCGTAAAGAAATTAGCACCTTTCAGATTGTCGATGAGTTCATCAATCCATGGAAGAGGGTATCTGTTCTTCACTGAAATTTCGTTGAGATCCCAATAGTCGATGCACATGAACCAAGTCTTGTCTTTCTCTGGAACCAAGATGACTAGACTTTGATAAGGAGAGGAGTTGGGGTGGATATGACCCTTGTCGATCAAATCTTGGATTTGTCTAGGAATCTCTTCATTTTTTGAGAATGGATCTTCTGTAAATAGATGCGATACATAATGAAGAACTAGGAATAAGTTCAATGGATTGTTTTACCTGGACTGCATAGGTACTCTGTTTGGTGCTTGAAATATGTTCTGGTATTCTTCAAGAATGCTTTCGATCTGTTGTTGTTGTCGGGAGCTTTGTTGGTCGGTGATTCGACTCATTGTTGTAGTCTTCTTGGAATGTTGAGGCTTTATCATGATTAATTCAAACTTTTGAGAATGATTGATAAGATTCTTTGTTTTTTTGGAAGATATCGTAGAAACCGTTGATGTGGGTTGTCTATCTAGTATTCCATACCATTGATTTTGGATTTTGACAGTCACCTTCTGAGGCCATGACTGATATGTACCGTGTTGATCCCGTAGGTCAGGTTCACCAAATAGAGCGTCAGATATGGAAAGAGGTGCCATGTCATAGATTACTTCATCTTCAAAAGGGTTAATGAAGTAGGTAAGTTGGCATTGTCATGTTATCCTTAGTTCCTTCCAATCCTTCATCCAACCGATATTGTAAGGTTGAGGATGTGGAGTGGTGACAAGACCTAATTTCTTCACAAGATCTTCAGAAACGAAGTTCTTCTAGCTACCATTATCCATAATCAGATGTAATGGATTGTTTTGAACCCATATCTGTGTATGGAATAGGCACTCTCATTCCTCCTCATCGACGATGGTTGAGGCTTCGGGAGTGGTCGAGGTCGAAGCTAGGAGGGTTGATGCATCTAGATCAGATTCTACCAGGGTTTTGTCGGACAAGTCAGATGTCGACAATTTTGCCAAAAATGTCTTACGAGATTCGCATTCTGATGTATCATGCCATGCTAAACTGTGATAATCACAATGTTTCCTGGTAGGAGCTTTTTTGATGTGATCCCTCTTGTATTTCTGTAAGTTATTTTTTTGATGATCAGGATTTAGTGGAGTAGGCTGAGAAGGATTCTTGAACTTGTCAGAGTCAATTGGTGACTTCTTGTCAGATGTTTGACATGTTGGATTGTTCGCAAAATGTATTTTTCCTTTCTTTTTAGCTTCAATCTTGCTAGCATAATGAAATGCATCTGCAAGTGTGTTGATAGTCGGAAATTCCATCTCTTGCTAAATGTATGGGGATAAATTGCTGATGTACTTCAAGACAAGAAATTTCTCTTCTTCTTGGATGTCAAGTCTAGCCATGAGTTGATATAACTTGTCGGTGTAACTCTGTATGGACCAGTCTTTCCATTCCCTTATATACTGCCACTTCTTTTACTGTTGTTCAAGGTACTTGGGAGGGTAGAAATCCTTTCAGAAAAATTCAAAAAAAATTTCCCATGTTTCTATGGCGTCTTCTTCTTTTTCCATCTTTGTCGATAGATTCTCCCACCAGCAGTGTATGGAGGTTGACATCTTTAAGGATGCAATGGTGATATTTTATGTTTCAAAGAGCTGATTTACTGCATAGTATGATTCCATTTGTTGTACCCAATTGTCAACGGATTCTGCATCAATATTTCCTTCAAGGTTCAGTATGTCCAAATTCATTTGCACTTTGAAGGGGCTAATTTTGTTGGAGTGAGATCACGTCAAGGATTCCCCAGAGTTTGGAGTGACTCTCATGAGAATCTCACTGAACTAGGTGAAAATTTCGGTTTACTAGCAAGCTAGTGATTTTTCTATGAGTTGCTCTGTCTCGTCAGTTGCATGTCTATTGTTTTCTTTTTCGGCCATCTTTTTTGAAGTCAAAGGAAGTGTCTTCTTATGTTGTTGAGTTTGTATGCGTGTTTGAACAGGTGTAAGTTAAATAACTTCGATGGAAGTGCTTATGTAACTTAATACTTTGAACAATATTTTTCTCTTATACCAATGATCCAGGTCATTCCCAGGTGCACATTGGGGACAATAATTGACTGAATGAGTTGAGTTCTATTATGGTGAAGGCATATCAGAAGAACCAGCACAAAAGGAAACACACTAGGTCGACAAGAAATACACACACAGACAATATGCAATAATTTGAACCAATTTATTACTTCTACTCCATGAAAGATGGAGGAATTAGATGATGATTAGAAATATGTGTATATTACATAATGTATATTCTTATATAGGATATTGATACATTTGGGTGACTACCCGATACATTCAGTTACAAGAATTTATAATGGTCAAAATTTCAACCGTCGCAGAGCATGTTGGTATGATGTATTCAAGGCGGACCTATCGAGGGAGAACCTGTCAAATGCAAACTTGTCGGCTGAACATGTTGAGGTAAATCTGTCAAAGGTGAACCTGTCGGTTGCCAAGGAAAACATGTCAATGCAAACCTATCGAAGGGGAACCTGTGGCTGCCAAGGCGAACCTGTCGAAGGTGAACCTGCCGGCTGCTAGTTGGATCAAAACCATTCATGGGAGAGAACCTCCTCTTCTTCTTTATTCTTAATTTGATCAAATTCTTGAAGCTCAAGTGGTGATGGGGAATTTGATATTGGTTCTTCATTAGTTGTCACAAGGTATTCATCTTCATGCTTATGAGAACATTGTATTGCAACAATATTTTCAAATCTGATCTCTATGTCACCAACATAGAGTTGTGAGCACCCATCAGTAGGTACTCCTTCACTGTTCAAGGATCCATCAGTAGATGTTGTTTGATTTGCATAACCCCCATCAGTAATATTTTTTTGCTTTTCTTCACCTCCCTGTTTATGTTCTTCTCTTCAATAACCTTAAGGTAATTGATTATCCACTTCATGATTTTATGTTTCTTCCTTTAATGAAGTATCTAGGCTCTTTTCACAAGTAGGATGATTTTTTCTCATTTCATGCTCCTCCAAACTTGTGGATTTTTGAATGTCCCATAATGAATTCAAATTTTCATTCTTATTCCTAAATCCATTCACCCAATCATCAAAGTATTCAAAATGAATGCTCCTATGTTTATTTCCATGATGGAAACTACTACTACCCCTGACTACCAGCTTACCCCTAAGTTGGCTAGCCACCAATTCGAACCCTTGCATAACCTATTTGGTCGTATCATCAAAATATTACTTCATGAGTTTATTAAATTCATCCCTATCATCCATAACTGAAATAGGATCCAATACCATGCCCTGGTACCACTGTAATGCCCCTTTTTGGAAATTTTGGAGAAATGCACATGTTGACATACTTCAGTCGACAGGGGTTCACTCCACGTGCATGTTGACACCTTTCGAAGCTATCTCCCTAAACACTGACCCGGAATGGTTTTAGCCTATCCAGAAACACCTCTGAAGCAGATGCAATCTCACCTGATATGTTTGAGGGAGGGCTGTAGGAACCACGTTTCCGTAGAAGAAAGAGGACTTATGCATTATGTCTCACTCTATCACTGTATTACTCAGATATCCAGGGGTTTACACATGTCATGCATTAGATATCATCATTTGCATTAAATTATAATAAATTTCATATCAATTTAGCAAAGGCATCAACACAATTAAACCCAACAAACATAGAAAAACTTCGCATCATTCAGACATAGAAAATATCGCAGATCGCACCATGGCAAATTCAACACATAAAAGGAAAGAATTTCATCATCAATGTCCCTCTTATATTAGCTTCAAAATATCATAGCTTCAAAAATATCATAAAACATCCCCTGGTCGAAAGCCTCAGACCAAAAATTCATTCATCAACAAATCGCATGCCGACAAATTACATTCACCGGATCATAGTACTTGGAAATTATTCTACTACAATTGATCCCCCTAATGACTCTACTCCTAATTCTATTTATAGGCTTACAACTTTACAAAATGGTCCACATAAGTCGACTCTCTAACTAATTTGGACCAAAACCTTTAACTAATGCAACCAAACTGACCAGACTTTTCAGTATCTTTCTCCTGCATAGTTTACTTTTCTACTTGTCAATATCTTCTTTGTCGCACCTTGTGCAATTGATCCCCTTTCCAATGGGACCCCAACACAAACTTGTGGCTCATTCTCAATCCACTTCAACTGGACATAGATGGTGTGTTCATATTGGCCTTGAAACTATCGTGGTCTGTCCAAACCTGTTCAACTTCTTCCTTGAACTTTGTGCTCAATATTGCACACTCCTCTACCTCTTGTTCTGTTGGGTGCTCCTCGGACACCTGTGCCACTTTAGCTCATGCTTCCTTGGTGTTTTGTAAGTCCCTCCATATATTTAATTTCCAACTACCTTGATTCCTTGTGGAATTGATCTAACTGCACAATCCTCCTATTGTGTCTTTCTCGTGCCTTGTTGACTCGTTGCTATAGCACTTTCAGCTTGGCTGCCTTGGTCACCTACACAATTGGGGGCATCGTATTCAGTGATCCCCTCAACGTGTTTAGTTGTGCATTTCCTCACTTATCTATGTACCTAATTGTTGCAGTTGTTCATCCTAAACCACGCTCATCCAAAATTGTGTTGTTGCTTCTACAATGGAGTGGGTTGCTTTCTCCATATCCACTATTTGTGTTGTCGCCTCTTCTACTTTACTCCTGTGCTATGCTACCTACTCTGGTGGTGTACTTGGTATGACGCATGATTCCAACTCCTCATTTTTCTTCTTCAAGTTGATGATTATTTTTCCTAGTCGCAATACCGTCACCTCTACAAACATCTCCATGGTGATGCATGAATTCTCTTCACATGCAACAGCAATTTCCTTCTCCATTCATTGCCTTTCATCAACCACTTTTGTCTTTTCATTCACCACCGTCTCTTGCTCGATTTTCATTTGCTCAATCTATGCTTCTACCTACTCTATCTGCTTTTGCAACTTGACCAATTGGTCATGCACTATCACCTCGCGGTCCTGGATCTCGTGACTTGCCACACCTATAGTCTGGTCACTATATGCATCGTTAATTCATTAATATTGAGGATGGCCAAGTCAAATTGACACAGTATGGTTTTAGAATATTCATCTTCTATCGAAAAAAATTTCAATGGATCTCAATTATCAGCGTTGTCTGGACAACACTTACTTTATCTACCCTTTGCAACAAATATGTATGTGGTGCTCTTGTCTCTAGTACAACATTCGTCATGCATTTAAACAATCATTTCACCTACTGGAAATATTTTGTAGCATGTTTCTAAACCTGCGCTTGACTCTCACTGGTCGTTGTAGAGATTGTGACCATTATCCGGCTTACCTGATCATTTGAAAGCTTTGATGTATTGCTTCCTTCTCCTTGTTCAAATATGTGCTTTTTCCTCCCCTCTTCTTTATTAAATTGAGCACATAGATCTGTGGACAAACACACAACTCACAAGATAGATCACACAATTTACTCAGCAATTGAGCAATGAAACAGTGCAAAAATGGCTTGCAATTGTGAATGCTTTCATTAATCAAAATTAATTAGATGATAAATTACAATGTAATACAATGGATAAATAGCCACATTCAATCTAAATCCACATGAGGACATTCGAATTGATTAGACTCTACTTGATTGTAGGTAACTAATACCTTGTCTAAATCATTATCGAAGGACTCAATAGTTAATTGACCTTGTCTAAATCATTATCGGAGTTCATCAGAGTTCTAAAACACAACTCAAGTGTCTAATTCAGTGTTAACTAAATCTAACTGACTATGGTAGGTGAGGAATGCGCCTCTCCTGCATGCAGCCATGCAAACCTAGTGCTAAATGAATGTAGAGGACTAGAACTGAATGTAACTGACTCCTAACTCAGCTTGACTAGTCAACGACTGAACTCAACTAATGAAGGTTGATATCAGCATTCCTAGTGGCTCCTAAATTGTAGGGATTGATCTAGGAGGCTCCTAAACTGGTGAATGCAAGTGAAATCAGTTCTAGTAGGCCTCAATTAGTGTTCCCCACACTTTAGTAACTGGAGCATGTGCCCCAATTAGGCCAAGTGGACCCAATGGTGCTAGTGACTAAAAATAGACTGGATGGACTCCTGATTTAGACATGACTCCTGATTTAGACATATGACCAAATTGGACAAGGGAGGATTAATAATCCTAACACCCCCCATGAATTCTAAATTGGACAATCATTGGGCCCTAGTAACTAATACCATAGGTCACCCATTACATCAAGTAAAATAAAGTAACTACTCAATACAAGGAGCTGGGGAAAAAAACACATGGGAAAAAATCCCCCCCTCTAATTAAGCAGGTAGAATCGGGATCAATATGGTTCTTCTGTGCATAGGTATCCTGGGGACTGGAATGTGAACCTCTCCATCATTATGTCTGGAGGAATATTCCTCTTTGGAAGAAGAATAATATGCTCAACTAAATCATAAATGCAGACAACTGCTGGATGAAGACTGGACCCATGTAGAGCAACTGAAATCAACTAATAAGTGAGAAATGGTTCTTAAGGATTCAAACCATGTGAGGAACACCCAAGAAACTGATATGTTGCATCCATGAACAGAAAACCATGAGTGGTAAAAAAATCCCCAAGTGTTAGGAGCAAGTGTCCAGGCGGATGCAGAAAATCTTCCTCTTTACCAGTTCTATGAGGAGATGAGCATGTGACCAAAAGTAAAGAATCCCTAAGGATATGGAGAGTGAATGACTGAGCTCCATAATCTGATATATATTCAGAAATATATAATGAATCACAAAATAGAATATCAGCAACCTCATAAGAGGAAACTAACACCAAATCCCCAGCAGCAATTTTGAGGAAGAATTGCGGTACTTGATTTTTCACACCGAAATTGGTGAGAGTAGCTACAAGCATGACTGAAGGCCCTTGGATTTTAAAATTTGAACCAAATAATATCATATCATAAATTAAATCATATATAAATGGGTTCATATCATATCCAAAACTGTGAAATGAAATCAAATCCCCAACAACAGTTTTGAAGGAGACTTGCGGTACTTGTTTCTTCACAAAATTAATGAGAACAACTACAAGCAGTACTGAAAGCTTATGAACCTTAAATATTGAAACAAGAAATATCATATCAGATCTAAATAATATCATATCATATCTAATAAGTTTCCTATAATATCCAAGAGGATGGTCCACCGAGACAGTAGATGCACAGTTTTCTTCTTCTTCAAAATTCTGAATTTTGGTGCATGCAATCCTGCAGGAATTTGCTAGAAGATATAGATCATGGGGAGCGAATGGATCACTCTGTTAATCTGATATTTCTTCCAAAATATCCAATTTATTACATATTTTCACACCAGCAGCAACATTAGAGGGAGAAAAATAAAATTTCTCTTCACTTTCGGAAGCAATTACTAGCAAATTTTGCACAGAATTCAAAAGAAAATCACTAGAGGAGGACTTTGCTTCTTTTTCATCTTGAACAATTTCAGCAGAGAGAGTAGAGGCTGAGAATTTTGGATCAGGAACTCTTATGTTTATGTATGTTCTCTCCAAATTTCTATTATGATCCTCATCAATCATTCCAAAGGTTCTGTCCAATTTTGTCCAAATATCATTTGGGAATTCAATAGATCTTTTGAGGTAGCACAAGCTACGAGAAAGATCTAGTGACATTGTTCCAAGAGCTGCATCAAATTCATTCATCCAATCATTCTCACTCTCAAATGACTCTTCACTGAGTCCAATAGACACCTCATAGAGACCTTCTCTCTTCAGAGATGCAATCATCTTCATCTTCCATTCTGAATAGTTTGTGAATGTGAGAAGAGGAACTGATGAATCCATTCAAAGTTGTACCTGCAATTACAAAAAAAAAAAAATTAAGGTCAAACATCCTGCACATTTCAGTTTTTCATCACACCCATCGTAATTGATCAAGCAAGCTTGATCAACAATTCCTTAACTTGGGGTATTAAGTGGTAAACCTTCTGCTTTTGGTGTAGAGCTAGAAGGAGCAATTTTTCTCAAAAAAATGATCCAGTAGGAGATATGAGGAGGATAAGTGCATTGTTTACCGAGGCTCTGATACCATATTAAATTGAGCACATAGATCTATGGACAAACACACAACTCACAAGATAGATCACACAATTTACTCAGCAATTGAAGAATTAAACAGCGCAAAAATGGCTTGCAACTGTGAATGCTTTCATTAATAAAAAAGTAATTAGATGATAAATTACAATGTAATACAATGGTTAAATAGCCACATGCAATTTTAATCCACATGGGGAAATTTGAATTGATTAGACTCTACTTGACTGTAGGTAACTAAGACCTTGTTTAAATCATTATCGGAGGACTCAATAGTTAACTCAGCTTGTCTAAATCATTATTGGAGTTCATCGAAGTTCTAAAACACAACTCAAGTATCTAATTCAGTGTTAACTAAGGCTAATTGACTGTGGTAGGTGAGGAATGCGCCTATCCTACATGCATCCATGCAAACCTAGTGCTAACTAAATGTATATTACTATAACTAAATGTAACTGACTCCCAACTTAGCTTGACTAGTCACTACCTGAACTCAATTGATGAAGGTTGGTATCTCCACTCTGAGTGGCTCCTAAATTGTAGGGATTTATATAGGAGGCTCCTAAACTGATGCATGCAAATGCAATCAGTGGTAGTAGGCCTCAATTAGTGTTACCCACACTTTAGTAACTCGAACATGTGCCCCAATTAGGCCAAGTGGACGCAATGGTGCTAGTGACTAAAAATAGACTGGATGGACTCCCGATTTAGACATGACTCCTAATTTAGACATATGACCAAATTGTACAAGGGAGGACTAATAATCCTAACATTCTTGTTGCATATCTAGCTATGAATCTAACAGAGCTGCCGATGATCCCTCCTGTGACTCCTCATCATATTTTTTCTCTTGCGCCTGCTCAGCTATAATGACTGGTGGTAATCCTTCTTCGGTGTCCAACATCTCATCAACGCTGACCAAACCCTTCCATTTTAATGACCATTCATTAATAATGGCATCAATGTATTCATTAGTCATATTCTACCGTGTCCCTAACCACTGGTGCTCCGCAGCATGCCTTCCTTGGATGTGTATTGCATGTGGGCCGATTGTGAATTGCACCAGCCTTCGATACTTGGTCCTGACCTCATTTGTAAGTTGCAGGACCTTCCCTACCACTTCCCAGAGTTTGTTATTCAATTTTTCATGCCTTATCTTTGAGTGCCTAGAGATTTTGATATCGTGCTCATCGACATGTTTTTACTTCTTCGACATCCATCCCTTGGTAATAATTGGGTTCCATCCAACCCACAAGTGTGATTAGTATCAACAACCATGACTAAGTAAATGGTCTTTTTCCTTCCTGTGACAAGATGACATCTTCCATCAATTGGTTCAGCAAAAAAATATCCCTATTCATCTGGACTCCTGCTGTGCATTGCTTCACATAGGAGATAACTCTCGACTTGCACTGGTTCGGTCTATTCGTGCACGGTTTTTATAGCCAGCAACTTTGTTGCGAGTCAAAGTTCCTTGTCATTAATAGTGTCAATGACATATGTTCTCTTGTCAAGAACTACATCATATTTCTTCTTCAGCCTTGCAGGAAGCCTTTTTTTGTTGTCCTTACCTCTAAAATACTGGGACGAATCAACACCTGCCTTGGGAAGACTGGTGATCTATGAGATCAGGTCAACCATTATGGGTAATTTTGTATCCAACCATAGATAACATTTGTGGAAGCATGACAGTAACTGCTTCATGCATGTGTTCACTTCCATCAAGCTCCTGAAATGCGGCATGTGGGTAATGGCCAGCAACCATGACTGCTACAACCCCGATTCCCATTACATCGATTCTCTAGCGACAGTACCACTTTCATCATGCATTATGGATACGCCAAAATATCGTGATCATTGTACTGCAGATTCTGCAAATACATAACTATGTTCATTGTAACATGCACCACCATCGGTGTGTTTGGCATCTTTATATGGAATCTCTAGTTCTTGGTGATACAAACTACTGGTGTGTCTAGCTTTCGCGGTGGTACATAGACCAAAATGTCAACTTCTTTCAGTTCTTTCCTCAATGTGGAGTCTTTTTCTCTTGTCATCTATGGGCCAACTTCTACCTCTACTTCCCTGGTTGAACAATGGGTTGATTTGGTTCTCCGTTGGAGAGAGGTTGGTTGATTCACAACCCTCTTCTTTCGGGGTGGTCGTGATAATACATCTTGAATTTTTTGTCTCTCCTCTACTATAGGCACTCTCTGTAATGGAGATCCCTATGTGCTACAACTCAAAATGATTTGGGCCATCGTTATTTGTCTATCTCTCTTCCTCTCTGTGTTGCTCTCTTAAACTTACATTTGCTCAAATTATCACAATCGTCACAATGGTTCAATCCCTCCCCCCTTGGTCAATTCTTATAAACTCTGTTGTGCTCGTGCAAATGATTGCGATCATCATAGCCAAATCCTTCAAACATTTACCAAATCTGTTGTCGATTCTGCAAATCCAACGATTTTATTTCTCCATAAATGTTCATCTCGTCCACTTGCTTCATTTCCTGTCGGGTTTAATTTCTACATTTATTGCTCGATTTGACTATGTCGCACTTCGTATGGTATCTCCATGCTCCATACTTGCTGCAGTTCATGTTTTTTTTCTGTTTACCCCTTTGTGTTACATTTTCTTGCTCCTTGTTGTGTCTTTTCACTTTTTTTTTAAATGTGCGGCTTATCATTCATAGTGTCACACATGGCTATCCTAATAGGGCTTTAATCGGCTTCCATTTACTAGCTTTGGCAGTAGTGCTCCATCTAATTGTTGTAATTGCACCGCACCTCCTTCAGTGATAAAATTAATCACATAAGTTCCTAACCAATGCATTTGTAGTTTACTTGGGTGCTTCTTGAACTTGTTGTCATATAGGAGCACCATGTCTCCATGTTGGAAGTACTTCACTTTCGTGTGGCGATCATTCCATGCCTTCTATCAATCCTTTTCCACTTGCTAATGGAAACCTGTGATGAACCTATCCTCCTCAAGTTGTAATAATTGTGTCAACCGTTCTTCAACCGCTCCTTCATTACTTATGCATGTTGTTACCACTATGCGTAGGATTGGAACAATATACTCCATTGGGATTACTTCTTCATGGTTGTAGACCAGATTGAATGGTGTTTGTCTTGTCAATCTCTTATATGTCTTTTTGTATGCCCATAATATTGTAGGTATTTTCAAATACCAATCATCACGATTTGTGGTGCATGCCTTGGTTAGCACATGTTCCAATACCTTGTTAAATTCCTTGATTATTCCATTCGCCTGTGGGTGATATGTGGTACTATCCTGATGTTGTATCTGAAATCCCTCTGTCATTGCGCTAATTATGTGATTGATAAAGTGACTCCCTTGATCACTCATTAGTATCTTGGGAAAACCAAACTAGTAACCACATTGTCGAATAGGAACCTGGATGATGTCGCAGCTGTAAAATCTATCACTGGTGTTGGATCTTCCCATTTAGTCAAGTAATCTATCAGAGTGATGATATATCACACATTTGTCCCTTTTCCTGGAGGATTGATGGGTCCCACAAAATCCATTGCCCATTTTTCAAATGGTTGTAGTGTTATTTGAGGTACTAGCGGCATCTCGTCGCGTCATGATGGCTTCCCTATCCTTTGACATATGTCGCAACTTTTACAATATTCTGCGGTATCACTGTGCATTGTCAGCCACCATAAACCATCTCGGATTATTTTTCTTTTGGTTGTGTGACCTTCATAATTTCCTCCTGTAATTTTTTCATGCGCCTCGACCAATATTCTCTCCTTCTCATGCGGTAAAACATATCAACGTGGAATTTCATCCGACCCAATTTTGTATAGCTATCCTATGATTAGCTGAAAATTCATAGCTTTGACAACCAGTTACTTCTTCTAATTGGTGGTGAAGTCCTCCAATGCTTTTCCTATTGTCAAAAATTGGATAATTTGCTTGTAATGGTCAGCTACCATTCTGATCTTAAACAACTGTGGATCAGGTAGGCCATCATCAATGTTGCTTGGTTCTTTTCCTATCTCGATCCTTGACAAATGATTGGGTGTTGTATTCAACCTTCCTGGCTTCATGATGATCTCAAAATCAAACTCTTAGAAAAGTAGTAACCATCAACAAACCTTTTCCCCCAACACATTCCTGTTGACCAGGTACCTCAGTGATGAATGATCCGTAAATATTTTGAAATATCCTCCCAATAGGTAGTGGCTTCATTTTTGTAATACATACACCATTGCCAATCCTTCCCTCTTCGTCATTGTGTAGTTCCTTTCTGCAGTAGACAACTTTTGAATTGTGAATGCAATTGAGTGACCAATCACTCCTTCCCTTAGTTGAGCCAAAATCACTCCCAATCTGACTGATGAAGCATCGATGTGGACATGAAATTCCTTCATCCAATCTGAAAATACCAATATCGGTGATGCAATCATCTTCTTCTTCAAAGTATCGATACTTCTATGACATTCATCATTCCATTTGAACTTCACATCCCTCTTCATCAATTTTTCCATTTGTGTCATGATTGTTGCGTATCTGCTTATGAACTTCCAGTAATATCCGGTGTGACCCAATACCACCCTTAGGTGTTTTACTTTCATCGGTTCTAGTAATTCTACAATAATTGTGATCTTGGAGGGATCGACCAACATACCTTCCTTATATACAATATGTCCTAACAAAATCCCAAACGAAGCATGAAATATACACTTCTTTAAATTTAGGGACATTTGGTGTTGTTGACATCTTTCTAACATCAACCGAAGGTTCACAATGTGGTATTTTACCAACCCATAGATGGTCCAGTCATCCATGTAGATTGCCAAGAATTTTTTAATGAATTCCTTAAACATAGCGACAAATATCCTTGAGAAGATTGCAATTGCATTCTTGAGACCAAATGACATCACTGTGTACTGAAAACATCCCCACTACGTTACGAAAGTGGTATTGTGTCTATCTTCCTTTGAAATTTTTATCTAGTGGTAGCCTGAAAAGCCATATGTAAACGAATAAATATCTTGTCCTCCGACTCCTTCCAATACCACATTAGTTAATGGTGTTAGGATCAGATCATGAATACATGTGTCATTCAGCTTCCTTAGGTTGACATAGATATGAATCTCCCCTGTCTTCTTGTCTTGAAAAACCATTGGGATGATCCACTCTAACTCTTCCACAGGTTTGATGATATCAGCATCCAACATCCTGTCGAGTTTGGACTTGATTCATTCCTTATGTCACGAGTTCAATCGATAAGGACGTTTCTTCAATCATTTCGCATATGTATTTAGAGGGATTTTCATTTCTCCCAAGTCTCTTGAAATCCCTTTCATCTCAGCAAAATTAGTCGGAACCAAATCCTAGAACTCATGCAGTAAGTCAATGATCTTCGCCATAGTCTCCTTGTCCCAATAATATCCTACATTGGCGAACTTTAGGTACTCTATCATCCTAATATTTACCTTTCATATCTTAAGTGTGTTTTGGACATTATTGACTGGTATTTTTGGTGCGTGATATAGCGACTTCCCTCTGATTCTGCAATGTTGATATCTCTTATATCATCCTCATCGTCAGGCTCTCCCATCACATTGCATAATTATGCCATCAACTATTTTGCTGGAGTCTCATGCGATCATGTTGGTAATTCCACTGGTACGATGTCCAACACGATATTGCGGATGTGTTGAAGTGCGCTATGTATGATTGGGTTGTCATTTTCAAAACAAAATGTATGACTGAAGCTGACATTCAATTCTTCCCATGTTGTAATATCCCTTTGCAACTCTATTGATACATACCATCTCCTTGGTATTTTGTCTGTCGTATGAATAAATGCATGTACCCATTCATCCTTGGGATTCAATACCGATGCAGTTTGACATGCGAATAGATAATTATTGGGATCATTCCTTCCATCGCACTTCTTTTTGTGGTAGTTCTCTGCTTCCCCAAATCAAAATCCCATTAATCTGTGACATATTTTCCAGTCTCCTATCGAGCTCTTATGCGTATCCCACCACCTCGTCAGAGTAGACTTCAGTTCTTTCTCTAGCGCCAACCGTCGTTGAGGCTCTAGTTCTTTCTCTATGCATAGCCCACCATCTCGTTGGAGTAGACTTGAGTGCTTTCTCTAGCACCAACAGTCATCCCATAGTGCCTCCATGGCCAAAGCCTCCATTGCGACCTCTGCGGAATCCTACTCGGAATCCTCCTTGTGGCTAATACTATGGTTGGTTGAACTAGTACTGTTGGTTCGATTGTGGTCGATTTTAATGTGGTTGAGTATGTCACGACTGAGTATATTGTGACATCACTCATCCCAAAGCTGACCTTAGCCATCACTGTTTTGAATAGATGATCAAAATCCCATACCATCTCATTCGGATATTGTTTTATTTCCTTCACTTAGTAATGTATTGTGACTCGTATTTGGGATTTTTAAACTCCTCAATTAGTTTGGTCCTGATATGTGCCAACATCTTCTATTGATGCCCTGTCGGCACTTGTACAAAATTCATGTACCAATCCAATGCTCGGGCTCGAAATGTTGTCTCTAGTTGTCCTTTCTTGATGTCTTCATCCTATACTTGCTTCATAGTCTATACTACTTTGTAGAGGAAGCAATATTTCTCAAGATCTTCAGTACCATTCCCATGGAACAAGGGTAGATTTACATCATCGTCCACCATTCTAGGTCTTCTAGTAATTCGTTGATCCACTAGTATTACTCTTGTGGTGACACATAGTACAATCTTGTGATTATATGGTGTTTCTTCCTCCTGAATTTGGCGCAACAAACGGAGGTGTAGGTACATTGTTGCTTTGGGTCAGTCCTTCCTCAGGCCCAGGTGTAGACTGGTCATCTCATTCGTCACTGTAGGGTCACTTAGTCCCTTATGATCTCCTCTCTGATTTTCTTGTTCCAGTCACACCAGGACTCTCCTCAGTCCTCCACCTTTTCTCTTACCAGAACCTCACCTCACTTCGCAGAATACCAAACTCTTCCTCGACTTACCTCATAGTCTCCAACCCTCATCTTTGTGGTACCTGAAACCTCCACACACTAGATATTTACTCGTTGGATTTCATCTTCAGTATTCCTTTTTTGAAAATAAATTGATCTTAATCCACAATTGTAAAGACAATAGAAACTTCCCTCTTGGTCCCTTGAAGAATTCCCTCTCTTCGTCACTGTAGGACTTAACTATGTCGACGACAAACTCAGTGATATATCCTTCCAAAATGTTGTTGATCCACACTTCAACAGCTCTTGAAGCTTTGTTTTTCACCCTTTGTTGTAGTTGGATCAGTTCATGGGTCCACTGATTAGGTTCTCCTATTTGAAAGTTCCTTTTCTAGAATGTAAGTTGTGCCCAACACTTGTACATAATTATGGGAAACGTAACTAAAAAAAATCATGAATATCAGAGTAGATATATCTTCTCAACTACTCTTCTGCTGATAGTCTGGAGTTCTAGTGTTCTTCTGCTACGAACTCTTGGGCCTTCTGATCAAACTAGTCCTAGATATCAGGTTTCGTCTTATGCCACAACATGTCCTATTCCTCCTCGCACTATGGTCCTGACAATGAAACCATTTGTTGACACACTTCAGTCGACAGGGGTTCACTCCACAATGTTGTCGACACCTTTCGATGCAATCTCCCTCAACACTGGCTTGAATAGTTCTTACCCTATCCAGCAACACCTGCAAAGCAGAGGCAGTCTCACCTGATATGTTTGAGGGAGGGATGCAAGAACCGAGTTTCCGCAGAAGGAAGAGGACTTGCAAACTATGTCTCACTCTATCATGGTATTACTTAGATATCCATGGGTTTACACATGCCATGCATCATATATCATCATTCATAGTAAATTCTAATATAGTTCATATCAATTTAACAAAGACATCAACATAATTAAATCCAACAAACATAGCAAAAATTCACATCATTCAGACATAGAAAATATCATAGATCACACCATGGAAAATTCAACATAGAAAGACAATAATTTCATCATTAATGTTCCTCTTATATTAGCTTCAAAAATATCATAAAACATCCCCTCGTCAAAACCCTCATACCAAAAACTCATTCATCTACAGATCGCATACCGACAAATTACATTCATCACATCATAGTACTTGGAAATTCTTCTACTATGAGTGATTCCCCTAATGAATCTACTCCTAATTCTATTTATAGGATTGCGCCTTTACAAAATGGTCCACATAAGCCAGCTCTCTAACTACATTGGACCAAAAAATCTAACTAATACAACAAAACTGACCACACTTATCGGTATATTTCTCTTATGCAGTTGATTTTTCCACTTTCCAATATATTATTTGTCTCACCTTGTGCAACTGATCCCCTTTCCAACAACACAAATTGGGAAAATTCAGGCTTAACTAGTTATGACTCTATAGGGTTCCAACTTTCACCAAATGGTCCCAAATTTCAAAGGAAATGGTATGGTGAGTATTAAAACATACCAAGTTATTTTATGGACAGTTTTTCTCTGACTTTATACCTATGTAACTTCATTTTTGTCTAATGACAAAAACGGAAAAAATGACTACAAAATTGTGATGAAATCCCCCCAAGGGTGTAGGCCAAAAGGGATTCCTAACTCATGTAAAACCATCCAAAAGTTATAGGAAGAGTATAGGGACTGATATAATACCTCGTGTATTTTTATTACACATGGTTATTAGTTCTGAAATCTGGTTATAGAGTTCCACATTTGTTTGATAACTTTCAGTGAAATTGCTTGTGGGGAAATTGCATAACTAGGCCGATTTTGACATATCAAAGGTAGAGTTAAAGGTTCACATCAGGATGTGACATATAGGGACCATATACATAATATAAATTTATTCCCAAATGTTATTAAACACCATATAAATCCTTTCATACAAATCCTATATACAACTCATTCAATATGGAAGTCAAATACATGAAAACTAGTGAATTACTAGCATGGAATTGCAAGAGTTTCACATATCAATTTCTCAGATTTCAACCCACAAGTAATAGGGAAATTAAATTTCAGAGTAACACATCATATATGGCTTTCACAAAATAAAAAACGCATATAATATCCATCATATAAATATGATATAAAACTACTTCAGGATTGAAGACATAATCCATGAAAATTAGTGATGCAATGGCATGAGAATGCAAGATTTTCATAGAGGAGTTTCTTGGATTTTGAGATGAATGCATATGGTAATGAAATTATAGATAATTAAATAAAATATTTCTTCCCCAGCATCATCAAAATAATATAAATTTCCTCATACAAATCTAATATAAAGCTACTTCAATATTGAAGCCAAAACCTTGAAAACTAGATATTCAAGAGCATGGGAATGCGAGCATCTAGCATATGTATTCTTAATATTTAGACTTACATAGCATATGGAAATAATATTACTGATCCATACATCATATTTCAAGTATTGGGCCTCAAACATACTCAGCAAAGTGCAACCACCACTCCAACAAGTGCACCCTCAACCTGAGAGTGTGGGGGAATGGAGAAGAAGGAATGTTAGAATAGGAGAATATATGAGAATTAGACCGTATGGTAATTAAAAATTCAAATAAAAAACATACATTAAGCTCCAATTATAGGTATTAATGGCCTCTCCATCAAACAACTTGGAAGGGAATCCAACTCCCTCGGAATTGGTTCACAAGCATGGAGAGTGAACACTAATCGTGCAATGGATAAGAAAAAGCTCTCAAAATTTCCAAATTCCAATTAACAAATGATAAAAATACATTATAATTCCTCATTACATCCTTTTATTAACTTCATGAGGCCTCCTAAGGTATAATTTCCCTCGATGGGATTCCTCCAACTCATCTTAGTGGTTTAGTAACTCTCATGACACTTGTATTCCTCTTTATGCTCTGTTTCTTTCCCCAATTTGAATAGATTCCTCTAAATCCCGAATTAGACCAGTTGGTGTCTATTTTTAGCCCTGTCATGTCATATTTTTCATATGTCTGCAATCAAGTCTGAATTTTTCATACTTGTCATAGAATCTTTTATCATTTGTTGTCATATAGTGCATGGAATCTCCTTCTAAGTGGCACAACTTGTCTTCTATTCTCTTCCTCTTCCATGGGAGTTACTAACCTTTACCTATTTGAATTAATTGGATCATTATATGATATTTGACACCTCATCTCCCTCCAATAACGTGACATTACCTGTGTGTTCTAATTTGGATGGAGATCATGTCAAGTGTGTGGGGAATCTAGTCATCCAAAGGCTCCACAAGCTTCCAAGTGTCTTCACGAACCCATGCCACCATATTTTCATATAAATTATCACTTATGTGACCATTTAAATGTTAATATGGTAAATTAAATTCCATTTGGGTCACATATCCCCTTATTACAAAATTTATGTCTCCATCTCAACCTAGCGAACTAATAGGTTGGTGGAACATTATTTGAAAGTAGTATTATTTGGAAATTATTTAATTAGGTACATGACAGTCCTACCCACTCAATATTTCTTGTACTAAATCAATTTCAAAAATGGATTTTGAATAACCTTATTTCCTTCCAAAACTTTGCTTCAAACCTTAGCTGCAATTTGAGTAGTGGCATTGATGTACTATAATTGTGTATTCCCAAAAGTAAAGATATGTGGATATTTGAATATTGATATATCACGTGACATTGAACAGTAAGAACAAAAGGATTAATAAAATCCATCAAAATAAAAAAAATCACAAATAATATTTACCTCCATCTTTTGAAAACCTTTTCTAAACTTTCAACCCTTTTTGCTTCTGCATAATTCTTTGAAGTTGGTACTGAGTTGCCAAACTTGAATTTCCAAGATTCGAAGAAAGTTTCAAAGAGGAATTACCATGCTTCTTTCTTCTCTACTATTATTACAATCACATTCTCAAGTGGTGACACAATGTCCCCTACTTCTTGTTGCCCCCAAAATTGAAACCAATCAATACCGAGTTCCCATTGCTTGTATTGCACCCTTCCAAACATCATGAGTAAAAAATATAGATCATTAAAGTACATAACTACATCATAAAATTGTACATAAATAAGGTATATAATCAAAGGATCATTAAAGTGCTTGTACATCTAAGTAAGTAAGTCATCATGTGGCCCAGACACACAAGCATCAAGTATTATATCAAATCTGCTCTAATGACATAGGTGAGGATCCCATGTCCTATAATGTTTCTACAAAATAATGTAATATGCATCAAAATAATAATCATCCATGTGTTCTTTAATCCAATAAGTGAATGAAGAACCTCCACCAAAATCTGAACCAAATAAGGAGAAACGAAAACATGAAGACTTCAAGTGGCTTAAACAAGTCTCATCAATACACCCATGAATATGTATATCATCATAATGTAAGAAAGGATGATTATGAAAATGTAAATAATATGGAACTCTAGTCATTTAATCACCAAGAGGATATATAGTAATTCAATACTCTTCATGTGGCACCATAAAAAATAAACCTTTCACCCATACTTCATTAGGATGAATTCTGCAAAATGTGGAAGTGTAGGATGTAGGATAAAGAACCAAATCACCCAAAGGATTAGAAAGTGCAAAATTTTCATCATGTGAAATCTCCATAGGGGTATTATTATGCATGTCCCTCAAAAGTATAAAACTTTCCTCATATGTTGGTTCCAACGTAATGGAATCATGCACTTCTTCAAAAAGTGTGTAACCATTTTCAAGAGGAAACACAAGTTCCTCTTCCACCTCAACAAGTGATTGGATCTCATCAATCTCATCTTAAAACACATCAATAACCTGCAATTTTCCATGTTTTTTATGAACCCTCATATCATGAGAATCCTATGATCTATCTACCATATGACAATCTAAAACATAAGAGGAAGAACATGTATCTTGCAACCTCTCAAGAAGTTACTCATTTTAAATTTTCAGTTTATGAATATCCTCATTATTATTCAAGTATTCTTCATGTAACCATTCATTAAGCTCAACCAAATTGTTTCTATCAAAAATCAAAGACATGAATATACCTCCGATGTTGCACATTGCTCTTTGAATCTTCTCCATGTCTTCAAGGAAGGATGGATCCTCCAATGAAGAAAATTTCCAACAAGAATTTGACACAAATTCTTTAGTTTCATTGAGTATGCTAAGGTCTTCATGGATATTCCATTCACTCATATTCAAATACCCTTAAATGAATTATGGTTCATGGGAGCGAACCTCCTCTTCTTATTTCTTCTCAATTTGATCAACTTCTTGAAGCTCAAGTGGTGATGGGAAAGTTGAACTTGGTTCTTCATTTTTTGTCACAAGGTATTAATATTAATGCTTATGAGACATTTTTATTTCAGCGACATTTTCAAATCTGATCTATATGTCACCAACATAGAGTGTGAGCACCCATCAGTAGGTACAGGCTTCATAGTTTAAGGATCCATCATTAGATGTTGTTTGATTTGCACAACCTTGATTAGTAAGGATTGTGTTCTTGTAATCACCTTCCTATTTATGTTATTATCTGAAATCACCTTGAGGTAACTTATGCTCCAATTCATGATTATTTGTTTCTTCCTTTAATGGTATATGTAGGCTCTTTTCACAAGTAGGCTGATTTTTTCTCATTTCATGCTCCTCCAAACTTGTGGATTGTTGATTGTCCCATAATGAATTAACATTTTAATTATTTTTCATAAATCCATTCACCAAGTAATAAAAGTCTTCAAAAGGAATGGTCTTATGTTTCTTTCCATGATGGGAACTACAACTACCCTCGGTTGCCAGTTTACCCCTAAGTTGGCTAGCCACCAATCTGAACCCTTGCATAACCTGCTTGGTCGTATCATCAAAATATTACTTCATGATTTTATTAAATTCATACCTATAATAAATAACTGAAATAGGTTCCAATACCATGCTTTTATACCATTGTAATGTCCGTTTTTGGAAAATTTGGAGAAATACACAAATTAGGCAAATTCTGGCTCAACTAGTTATGACTCTAGAGGGTTCCAACTTTCACCAAATGGTCCCAAATTTAAAAGGAAATAGTATGGTGAGTATTAAAACATCCCAAGGTGGTTTATGGACACTTTTTATCTGAATTTAGACCTCTGAAATTTTTTGGGGGGCTAATGACAAAAAGGGAAAAATGACTAGGAAATTGTGATGAAATCCCCCCTAGTGTGTAGTCCAAATGGGCTTCCCAACTCATGTGAAACCCTCCAAAATTTATAATAAGAGTATGGGGACTGATATAATAACTCATTTTCTGTCATTAAACATGGTTATTAGTTCTGAAATATGGCTATATATTTCCACATTCATTTGATAACTTTCAGTGAAATTGCTTGTCAGGAGATTGCATAACTAGCTCGATTTTGACATAAGAAAGGTAGAATTAAAGTTTAATACAAGGATGTGAAATATAGGGAAAATATACAGAATATAAATTCATTCCCAAAAATTATTAAATACCATATAAATCCCTTCATACAAGTCTTATATACAACTCATTCAGTATGGGAGTCAAATACATGAAAACTAGTGAATTAGTAGAATGGAATTGCAAGAGTTTCACATATGGATTTCTTATTTAGACCCATGCAGAATAGGGAAATGAAATTTCAGAGTAACACATAATATATGTCTGTCACAACATAAAAAAACTCATAGAATATTCATCATCCAAATTTGATATAAAACTACTTCAGGATTGAAGACAAAATCCATGAAAGCTAGTGATATAATGGCATGAGAATGCAAGCTTTTCACACGGGAGTTTCTTGGATTTTGAGATGAATATAATATGGGAATGAAATTACAGAGAATTAAATAATATATTTCTTCCCCAACATCATCAAAATCATAGAAATTTTCTCATACAAATCTGATATAAAGCTACTTCAATATTGAATCCAAATCCATGAAAACTAGCTATTCAAGAGCATGGGAATGAGAGCCTCTAACATATGTATTATTAATATTTAGAATTACATAGAATATATAAATAATATTAAATATACATAAATCACATTTTAATTCTTGTCTCTCAAATATACTCAACAAATCACAAACACCACTCCTACAAGTGCGCCCTCAACTTGAGAGTGTGGGGGAACGGAGAAGAAGGAATGAGAGAATAGAGGAATAGATGAGAATTAGAATGTATGGTACTTAAAAATGAAAATAAAACTCATTAATTAGTATACAATGAGATTTATGAATGGCCTCTCCATCAACCAACTTGTAATGGAATCAAACTCCCTCAAAATTGGTTCACATGCCGGGAGAGTGAACACTCACCGTGCAATGGACAAGCAAAATCTCTCCAAATTTCCAAATACCAATTAACAAATGATAAAAAAATCCATTATAATTCCTCATGAAATAATTTTATTAACTTCATGAGGCCTCCTAAGGTCTAATTTCCCTCCATGGGATTCCTCCAACTCACCTTAGTGGTTTAGTAACTCTCACGACATTTGTATTCCTCTTCATACTCCAATTCTTTCCCCAATCCGAATGGCTACTTATAACTACCAAATTTGACCTATTGGTGTATATTTTACCCTGATCGCGTCATATTTTTCATATTTATGTATAAGGTATGAATTTTTCATACTTTTCATAGAATCTTTCATCATTTGTTGTCATAGAGTGCATGGAATCTACTTCCAAGTGGCACAACTTGTCTTCTAGTCTCTTCCTATTCCATGGGATTTACTCTCCTTTACCTTTTCAAATTTATGATCTCATTATATGATATTTGACACCACATCACCTTCCCATAACATTACATTGCCCATGTGTTCAAATTTGGATGAATATTATGCCAAGTGTATGGGGAATCTAGTCAACCAAAGGCTCCACATGCTTCCAAGTTTCTTCATGAACCCATTCCACCTTATTTTCTTAGAATTTATCGTTTATGTGACCCATTTAAATTTGAATATGGTAAAATAAAGTCCATTTGGGTCCCATATCCCCTTATTACAAAACTTATGTCTCCATCTCAACCTAGGGAACTGGTAGGTTGGTGGAACATTATTTGCAAGTAGTCTTATTTGGAAATTATTTAACTGGGGACATGACAGAGACATGGAATGGATTACGAAATTGGTTATATCTAATATTTTGTGGTATCATCTTGTATTTATGTTGTTGGATCTTCTAGGTCTGTCATGACTCAAATTCCCTCCAATGCTTCCTACAACATAGTGATCTAACGTATTAGTCCCCCATAAAAGTTCAGCTCTGTGTCAACACCTTTTTTCCAAATGTATTCTATAGTATCGTTAATTATGTACGTAAGAATATCCACATCATCCTTTGTTAAATCCATTACCATAGTTTCTTTATGATCCTTTCTTTTGGTCTTCCTCCCCACTACTGATTATGTTTCCTTCCTTTCTCCTTTGGTCGAGAGACCTAGCTAGGTCGCACTTGATTCTCTTCCTTGTTCCTATAAGGGTGACAGATATTTATCTGTTGCACCAACCTTTACTCCACCTCTTGTTTCTTTGACATGTTCTTCATCCTGACCTTGCCCATTCTTTCTCTTCACAGTTTGAGTCATGGGATCTACTTCCTGCAACACAGTTAGTGATTTCCTGTGAACAAAGACAGGAAATTTCCACTCCTTTGTCCATTCATGAATGGTTTCACCAATTTATTTATCTATCACTTTATATCTTCCCGGTAACCATTCCTTATATAGGGCCCTCCTACCATGGATATATATGTGGTGTGGGGTTTCCTCAAACTGAATAATATCCTTAAATAGATCAACAACCTGAGCTTCAACCCTAGGAACCTTGTTAATATTAAATTGTAAATCCTCCTTATAAAAATAAAACACCACATTATTCTCTCACTAGTGATATTGATTGATAATGACCCCCAGCAACACAAACCCAGCCCCTACAGGGAAACCATGAAGCAATATGGAAAACTATGAATCTTTCGATTCTCTCCATGATACTAAAGCAATTAAAAACAATAACCAGGAATAATGGAACACATTAAATGAGACTAGGCATCATGACAATCAATTAAGGATTCATTTAATAGAAATGTATCCCAATTCATCTAAACACCTTCGACAAATTGCTCTGTCAATGCAATTGTTGGAGCATGCACCTGGTTTGGCCGACATTTTCTCAACAACTTACTTGCAAGGATCTATGTAGAAAATCAAAATACTTGATATTGAATTGAGGCCAGTTCATCCCCTCAGTTTCTTTTCTCCAAGCCATATTTCTCCTTCATTCTAGAATCTACTTTACGATCTGTCTATTTTCCTCCAAAATATATTATTGGATCCACCCCTTTAGTAGGTAGGATTGTGAACTTGGAAATCAAATCTGTATTAACAGAAATACACCTATCTAGACACAAAAAATCCACCATACACACATAATAACCATTTCTTGACATAGATGTTGGATTCAACACTCTAACCGAAATGTGGAAGCTTCAAGAGACCCAAAATGTCAGATTTCTCTAGTCTTGAAGGTCATTCTAGCAGCTCTATCATTTGGGATCCTCCTTCTATGTCTGGTACCATTCATGAATACTTCTTTGGCTCAAATTTTGGAAAATTTTTCTTGTACACCAGATCCTGGTCTACATATCTTAGATAGCGTACCCTTCCCATTATATCCCCCACCTATAGCACGCCTATCGGTATTTCCAACATAACCAATGGATACTTTCCATCCTTTGAAAGTTGTACCGGCTTCACATTCTTCTTTCTTGGTAGAATATAATATGGTAACCTAGATGGCATTGTAGAGGTGTAATCCCCTGCATTAATTTTCTACTTGCTTCACCTCTCAAGGCCCCATGTGTGGGGAGTCCTTTGTCCAGTATACCTTGTTACACCCAGTGGAACTATAGGAGATTTATCCCCAATGACCTATGCATTAAGGGAGTTTAGGGTAAAAAAATGGGCCTCAAAACAAAAAATTTACCATTAAAATTCACTTTATAACAACGACCAATAGGATTCCATATGATGATATCAACCATGAGGGTAAAATTTGTAAAAAAAAATGGAGGGTAAAAGAAAAAACTATTTTTTATTATCATATTTTTGCATAGCTACTTATCAGTGCACCCAAATTTTGATTTTGGAGATTCATTGGATGCAGAATTTAATTCCACAACCAACCCATACCCACACTACATACTTTTAAGGTACCTACGAAACTTAGAAATGAATATTTCAATAAAAAAACTTATTTTAATGTTAAAATGTTATTTTTATTTAAATTTTCAATTTTGGGTGTCGCGGGTACCTCAAAAGTATACAGTGTGGGTATGGGATAGATGTGAAATTAAATTCAGCATCTAACAAGTCCCCAAACTCAAAATTTGGGTGAACCGATAAGGATGTATGTCAAAAATACATTAAGAAAAAATAGTTTTTCTTTTTCCCCTCCAAATTTTAGAACTTCTATTTTATTATTATAACTCTTATTTTATTATTTTCCTTGTGAGGACCATTTTAGACCTCAAAAATATCCTAATGAATTCTCCTGCAACCAACTCTAGATAGCCCTAAAGCCATGAAATCTCTGAAAAAATTATTCTAATGATCTTTCTTGCATACTCTTCTTCTCTGCTCACTATTTTTTCGCTCAACTCTTTCCTTGTTATGCTTCAATTCACAATGCAATTTTGAACTTATCTTCCACACTATGTTATGTTTTAACGGTTGATCCTCCTACCTTTTCGCCTTGGGTTTCATAGTTTTTCGACACCTAAACAAATATTCAATGGAATTTTTGCATCTAATAACATAATTATGGCTAGTATCATGACCAAGTCTTTCCATTATTCCACCGTCTTTCCTTTTTAGGCACATTTATTATGTCTGGCCACCACCTTTTTTATTTCCATAAATGCTACATTTTCATTTTTCCCATCATTTTCCGCGTAGGATAAGCGTTCACCAAATCGCCCCGTTTTTCCGGTCGATTTTTTATTAAAATCAGTCAAATGTTAGCTCTGAAATTGTTTATTTCATTATTTTGGAATTCTACTAATCCCATTAGCTCTCTCTATACTAAATCGGGCATTTTAAAACTACCCAAATGATTAAAATTACGATTTAATTCCTCGAAAGTATGATTTACACCAAAATTGATCTGCCGGATTCCGATGAGTTGGGGGCGATTTGGTGAACGCTTATACTGCTCCATCATTTTCACTTATACGTGGTGGTTTAAATGAGCAATAAACTCACGTTTTTCTTTATGTAATATAATAATACAACAAATTCTACTACATTATGAGAAATACTTCAACAAAGGTGAATTATGTTATCTACGCACTCTTCCTTCGACCGACACCAAAGCTATGACTAAAACACGCCTTGAACAACATAATTTTTTTTTACTATATACACACTTAACAAGGGAATGTGTGGCTATACCTATAAGGTTCTAGATGGATTCCATTAACCAATCCCTTGAGAGGCTCACTATTTAACTTTTGCAATTGTACAACACCTCCTTCTATCACATAGTTGATGACATAAGGTGTTAACTAGAGCATCATTAACTTACCAGGTTGTTTAAAAAACGTATTATTGTAGAAAATAACTAAATCCCCTTGCTGAAATTGCTTCATGGTAATGTGGAAATCATGCTAAGCCTTCTCTCTCCCTCTCTGAATTTGTTGTTTGAAATATCGTAATAAATATTTCTTCTTCTATATGGAGCAGTTACAATAATATTTCTTCAACAACCCTACTATCAGACATACCAGTGAAAGTAGCAATCATTAAAATTGACACAATATACTCCATACACATAACAACTCATCCATATACCAACCTGAAGGGTGTCTAACCCGTTAATTTCTTGTGTGTTCTTATGTAAGCCCATAAAAATGCAAGGAATTTTAAGTCCCAATAGTCATGATTCACATTACAAACCTTTGTCATGGCATGCTCTAGAATCTTGTTGAAAGCTTCAACAATATCATTTGTGTGTGGTTGATATGGAGTAATTTTGCTATGATAAATATGGAATTCTTCTGTGAGTGCTTCAATAGTCTTGCTGACAAAGTGAGTCCCCTAATCACTCAGTAAAACTCGAGGAAAACCAAATCTTGTAAATAAATTCTCAAAGAGTAACTTCATAGATGTCGCAACACTACAATTTTTCACTGGTGTAGCTTTATCCCATCTAGTCAACTAATATGTCATAGTGATAATGTACCTTCCCCTAGTCCTTTTATTAGGTGGGTTTATCATACCACAAAATCAATGACCCATTTGTCGAATGCCTGCATCATCACCTATGGAACTATGGAATATCATCCCTCCTTGACAGGTTCCCAGTCCTTTCACATTTGTTTCAAGTCTTACGATACTCCTTTGCAGCCATACACAAGGTAGGACACCACAATCCTACACTTCAAATATTCTATGCAATAGCTTTCCTTGCGTAGTGGCCTCCCACAATACCATGATCATGAGATTTATCCAAGATCATTGGTTTCTCATGCTCCATAAGATATTGACGCAAGATCTCATCTGGTCCTAACTTGTACAAATGACTAGCTATCAGTTGATAATATACAAATTTATCTACTAACTACTTCTTCTATGTTGTTGTATAACCCTCTAGTACCATTCCTATAGTCAGAAAATTCACAATATCTTCAAAGTATTCATCTATCTTTCTTACATGAAAGAGTTGCGCATCTTGGAGGTTATAATATAAATTAACTAGTTCTTCTCCTATATCCAACCTGAACAGATGGTCAGGCCCTGCATTCATCCTTCTCGGCTTGACTACAATCTCAAAATAATACTCCTAAAATAATAAGAGCCACCGACGAATCTCCCCCCCAACACTGGCTTGTTGACAAGGTACTTCAAAGCATATAATGATCGGTAAACATTTTAAAGTGCCCCCCTAACAGATAATGTTTGAAGTTTTGCATGACATATACCATAGATAGCCCTTTGCTTTATGTTGTAGTGTAGTTTCTTTTTGTTGTCGACATTTTTCTACTGGCGAATTCAGTCAGGTGATCAATATATCGTTTTCTTGGTTGAGAAAGAACCATGCCCAAGGAAACAGATGATGCATAAACATGCACATGAAATTCTTTCCGCCAGTCAGGGAACACTAAAATCGGTGTTTTTACCATCCTTTCCTTCAATGTGTTGAGGATTTGTTGGAACTCTTCATTCCATTGAAACTTAACATCTTTCTTCAATAATATTTCCATTGGGGATGTAATCTGAGCATATCCCTTAATAAAATTCATGTAACAGCCGATATGTCCCAAATCTGTCCTCAACTGTCAAATTGAAGTTGGTGGTGATAATTCCACTATAATGGCAATCTTCGCGGGATCCATCAACAGTCCTTGCTTACAAACCACATGACCCAACAATATTTCAAATATAGCACAAAATATACACTTCAAATTTTATGAAATTCAGTTTTGTTTACAATGTTCTAGCATTAGTCTTAAACTATCAATATGATTCTTATGTAAACCATATATTGTCCAATCATCAAAATAGACTTCCATAAATTTATGAATGAATTCTTTGAAATCAACAACAACTATTCTAGAGAAAATAGTAGGAGCATTCTTTAAAACAAATGGAATTTCTATGTATTGAAAGAAGCCCACTATGTCGCAAAGGTTGTATTATGTCGATCTTCCTTGGCAAGTTTGGTATGATGATATTTAGAGAATCCATCAGTAAATAAGTATGCTTATTGGCCTTTGACACTCTCTAGCACTTCAACTATAAATGAAATAGGAAAGGGGTCATGTAGACATGAAACATTCATCTTCCTCAAATCAACACAAATTCAGACTTCACTAGTCTTTTTATATTGAACTAACATCGGGCTAATTCATTCAGACTCTTCAACGGGTTCAATGATGTTTGCGTCCAACACTCTGTCAAGATATTCCTTAACTTTTTATTTGTACCAAGGATTTAATCTATATGTTATCTACTTAACAGGCTTGGCATCTGGATTCAATGGGATTTGCATCTCTCCTAGATCCCTAGCAATCCCTTTCATCTCAGAAAACTTGGTAGGAAATAAATCTTGGAATTCATGTAGTAAATATGTAATTTTACCTATTGTTTCATCATCCCAGTAATCCTTAATATTTGAAAATTTAGGATTTTCAAGAGACCCAATATTTACCTTCTTTATCTTTAGTGGCGTTGGGATTTTTTCAGATAAAATCTCCAGTCCATGCATATCTCGACTTCCTTCAATTTATGGAATATGCACATATATTGGGTCATCAGCATCTGACTCTCCTATAATATTATATACTTTCATCATTTTTACAACTATCGTAGTCCACTGATGCAAATTAGACATTGGTCATGGTATCTCTTCAAATATTTTTGCTATGATAACTTGTAGAGTTGCATCCACTGTTGGAATTTCATTATCATTGATAAATGTCTATCTAAAACTCACAACCATATTATCCCAATCTATAATCCCTCATATAATCTCTAATGATGTATAACATTTCCTCGATATAGTTTCTAATGTATGAGTAAACATATGTACCCATTCTTGGTTAGGTATATTCTTCCATGTCTCACTACAAGTATTTATATCGTCGATGGGAGGTTAAGCCATTATATTTTTCTCCAACATGTAGTATTTCTTTTCCAAACCATATCTCTATCAATATTCTGCATTGTGACCAACCCTCTATAGCATGTTTATGAATATCCCACAACCTAGCCTACGTATCTTTTATAGCTATGTCTAATTCCAACACCACTATTGTTCTGGTAGGTACTTTAACTTCAAAATCAACAATAAATGTATTTAAAATAGGAGATCCC